>JAOVYW010000007.1:6239428-6249948 GCA_025775045.1 Hiodon tergisus | reverse complement strand
TGTGTGTGTGTGTGTGTGTGATTTTTCATTATGTAATTCATAATGTAATTTTCTCTCACATTTTGCTCTATTTTCATGTTGGTGTGATTGTATACACAGTGGATAGATGGTGGCAACACACAGTTTTTGTTCCCCAGTATTCGTTATTTGCAAGTACAAAGCTTTTCAGGTCAGGTTAAGAACGGTGTCCTTTGCATTCAAAATATATAAATATATAACACTCATAGCATAAACGGTGTGCAGGTAGCGTTCATTTGCTTTGCCAACCTGTGATGGTGATATATTTTTCCTATAAAGTTTATGGTTTAATCAATACGGTTTCCTGCGCATTGCTTAAAATCCTCGTCTCATTTTAGACTCTGTGGCACATTGATGTTTGCCAACAATCAGCAGACTTTTTCAGATGGTTTACAGCAGTTACATAAATCTGCTCTGTTTCTTATACAGTCAGGATCTAAGGCTTTAATGTGTCAGTGTGCCCACAATGACATTTGGGTATGGTGATGACGATGACGTTGCAGATGTCAGATCTTTAATGAAAGCACATCGTTTTTCATAAAGAACTGATTTAGATGTAACCGTGGTGCATAGCCTGAATTAAGATGCTGCCCCCCCCCCTAACTGTATGCATCAATCGTTTTGTGCTATTGTTACTTCAGTTTCTTAGAAGGTAAGCCCAAAAAATTCATGGATTCTCCTTTAACAACAGCATCAGTTCTGGCAAATGTGTAGCTGCCCAAGTTTGCCCTTGTCACTTCGATAAACATGTCTCTTTTATAGGAATATTAAAACAAAAGTGGAACGCGATTCATTAATGCTGAAAAGGCCTTGATCGTTTCCCAAAGCATGTAGCTCAGTGCTTCGGTCTTAATAAAACCCATAGGGTTCTTGTCTTGAGGAGCACGTGTCTTTAAATGACATATTTAAAAAACCAGCATAAGTAGATGAAAATTTTTTGCTGTGCTGTTATCGCGATTGCTCGAGGGCCTGTCAACAACAGAAGACACGGCCCCTGGAAGTGCGCTACCCAATTGAGTTTTCACTGAGCAATGACACCTCGTCGTCTCGTCTACTACTCAGACTGGCATCCGTGGGACATCTGCTCATAGAGTGAGATAACTGGCCCCTAACCATGGCACAGACAGGACAATCCATTTTCAATAACTATGCCCTAGTTGTGTGACGTCATTTGTCAAAGAATTGACCTAATAAATAACCGAACATGCTAAGTGTTCCGAAGATCATTAGAAGACAGTTTTTTTCTTATGGCTCACATGTGTAATGTTATAGCCGTCATTTGTGACACAACAGATTCTAGTGGACTCCAACATTAGTGATACATGAGGTTAACAGAGAACAGTGGTGATACTGGAGGTTAAGAGAGAACAGTAGTGGGTGAAAGGGTTAGACTTCTGAAATAGTGGTGAAGAACAGACTACATGCAAACGTGGACCTAACAACAACATTGCATTCAAATGTGTGAAAGCAGAAGCTTTAATGCAAATATTTTATCTGAAGGAAACACTTAAATAGAAAAGTCAAGTTCCAGATTCAGTACTCACTCATTGATTTTGACTGCCTGATGCAAAATGGGACATATCCAAGAGGAGAAATGGTGCGCAAAATTTTTTGTCCTAAAGTATAACCCCCATCTGATGAGCAGCTTGTACATATTACTAAATATATCTTAGTGCCAAGTTCTAGCATGGAGGAACCAGAACTCAAAATATTAATGATTCACAATTCTTTCCATCTCTGGAGAGACATAAAATGTACATGTGGTGAAGCGGAAGGGAGGCCCTCCCAGCCACGATAAGGCTCAGAACCCAGTTTACTTCGCCAGAGGCACTATACCATGGTGTGAGAGGGTCTACACCTCACTTGAGCAAAACCCAGGGACTTTGCTCACACAGAACACAAATTCAACACCTTGAGGGGGGAGAGTTCCTACTAGTGGCTTAAAGAGGGCCAGTTGATCGATCTGTCTGATCTTGTCTTGACAAGCCAGGAGCAAAGCCAGGAGCGTGTCTGCCGCCAAGAGCACCAATGATACAGAGGATTAAAACATACTTAAGGAGGTGGTACTGAAGGAGTTCGACATAAGCCGGCAAGCAGGTTGATACCTCTGTTGCTGTACAAAAAAGGACCCGGGGCCTACTGTCAGTCTGAGTGATGCAGGAAAGGTAGTCATTCTAATACCTCTAAGAGCCCGATTAGTGACTCAGACAAACTTGTACCTGAGGAATGGATCTTAAACAGTAGCATGCTTCAACTGTGAAGAACCAGGGCACACTCGTCCTATTTTTCCATTTAAAGGGCTAAATAACCTCAGGCCTTAGTGCAGACACAATTTCTACCTTGTGAGCGTTGGAGAGAGGAAGATTCGACGACACATGGGAATCATTCACTTCTGAGCTTTATAATTTAATTATCCGATGAGGCTTGCTTAGTCAAAGGGCCGGACCGAATCAAACCCCTATCACCCTCATGATAATGGAATTATCCATACACTCTGCTAGTTATTTAATGCATTTTATATATCTAGGTACCAAATCTAACTTTTCACCATGGCTTTCAAAAACTTTGAAGTTGTCAATAAAATAACCCCCTTGTCTCTAGCCATACGCGATAGGACATTTTAGTAGTCATTGCAAATTTTTCTAGTTTTAATCCCGGGAAACTTTTCGCAACCTATACCGCATTCAAAATGACTTGATTTGTTACGGCCGAAAGTGAGAATAGCTACCCTCGGTCTCTTTTCCCTATTCTTCTCGGTTTGTTTAACCTGTGATACAGAAGCAGTGAGGGACGCAAAATTGAGTCATTCCCTGTGGTTTGCTTGCCAGAGTTAAAGGGTAATGTAGAACCATTAACATTGACCTCTTTCCATGGTGACGAGCCAAGCTTAACTGAAATTGGGAGGTATAAAGGACATAAACAAATATTTGGGGAGGCGGTGTAACAGTTGCCACGTCCTGCAGAACAGGTTTTAGACCCTTTACCAATATTGTTGTATTTGGTTGTGTCACTTAGACCACCAGCGTCATAGGCCTAGAGCCTACTGTGCAAGAAAAAAGGGTAAAAAAAAGTTTAAAATTACATCCAATAATAACGGTTTAGGTATACCACGAATGGTATAGAAAACAACTTTAAAATAATTCAAAACTTATGCCAAGGGATGAAGCCATTATGAAACCATTTATCTTTGACAAACATGACAAAGGGACAATATGTACATGAAAAAGTACAGTGTATGCTTTTTCTAATATATTAGCACAGCCAGATCCCCTGTAGGAAGTAACAGTTGAAAGTGGGACCATCATTCATTCAGACATCCCAAAATGACGGTACACTGTCTGTAGTTCACAGATCAAACAATACTTTAAAATGAACAACTTTTTTTAAAGAGTTGCTGGGCAGTGGAACTACATCTCACATGTTGCTTTTCTTTACTTTACGCAAAAGAGATAATGTGCTAATCAATATATGTTTTCATAACTGTGGAAAATTTGTGGCTCGGAGCCTTTGCTTTGTCCCATCCGTGTTTCTACAGAATGTCCTTGGGCACAGTTTCACAGAAACAAAAAGGTTTATCTTAAAGGTAATCCTTAGCTTAATCTCTCAACCCTCCCCCTGCGGAGACTAATAAAAACTGCAACCCGATGTGGTGTCACGACGTAGCCATTAGCGTTGTAGCAAGGGTTGTAGCAACCCCTTCCTTATTTTAAGGCCTCTAAAATGACTGCTTACTTCAGAACTGAGGTAAAATAAACAGTTTTTGTAATTTGCGGCAACAAATAAACGTTCAATGTATCGTTCACTCTAAACCTTTATTTACAGGATTTATTCTTCATTCTTTTCATTTTGGACTGACTAGCTAACCTAGCGTGTAGCGGAATACGAATGAGAGAAGTTACGTGTGGTTTATCACGCGTACATATCTGGTTTCAAAATATATTATCGTTAGAGATGGCACCATGAAGTCTTTTTACGTGTATTTAAGTTCACTAAATGATCTTCTCGTGAAAAGTCGTCCGTAGTTTCAGAAGTGAAACCTACTGAAGTAATATACCACATAAATTTACATATGAACTTCTGCAAAGTTCAAACATATTTTATTCATATCTCAGGGTGTAGTGATGTGTTTTCTTTTCTTTCATGTTGTTAATTAAGTATCTTTGCTTTCTGAGAAAACCAGCCAAATTTAGACATATTACAGGAAACTGAAGTAAGCAGTCATTTTAGAGGCCTTAAAATAAGCAATGGTACACACATATGCCAATATATACATTTTCCAAAAATTTATTCTGCACTAAAATCATGAGAACTGTTTAAAAGTCTGATTTGTTTAATTGTAAACACAATTTTCTTGAAATGAAAAGGAATAAAGGGCTAGCTATCAGATATGTCACGGACAATAGCCTTACTGTCATAGACAATGGAAGCTCTTCAGTTACTGTACCTTTCAGAACTAATATGTAATCATATCTGTTTTAAAAGGCCTTATTCATATTACTGCAAATGCCTGAGAAAGTTGCTCCCATCTCCAGCCCTGGGAAACATGACTCAGATCTTAATGAGCTCCAACTGGAATAGTCCCTTTGTGAAAAGTATTACATTTGAAATTATGGAACATTAAATTTTGTATTGATGTAAAAAATCTTCAGTTTTGACAGGACAAAGGCACCGATTGTCCTTTTCGGCAGTTTAGGTGACTCGGGGGTCATTTGGTCTATGACTCAATAGAGAAGGGCTTCACTGAATGAAAGTTAGCTTATACGTGATCGAGTTATATCAAATTTAAACGGATTTTCTTTACTTTAAATGGATTCTTTACTGAATTCTCAGTTATATCTATTTTTAAATGTAATTATTTATATAAAAATGTAATTCTTTCCATTATCCAAAAAAAATCATCACATGCCTAATTACATGTTGAGTGGAGGTCTGGTTCTAAACATTAACAAGGAGAAAAATGCGTTATTTTATTTTTTCCTTTTAATGTTAACTCAGCCGCTACCATATTGACTTTTAAAATAAAAATCTTCGTCAACATATAAGCCATAATTGATGTTTAAATAAAAGACTAAAAGAAGTTGTTGTTTTTTCTGCCTCTGTCCTCCTATCATTTCTGTTTCAGCACTTGCTCTCATTAAGAGATACCCTGCAGTATAAATACGGTTATCATGTTTTTGTGCGCCCGCTGTATACCTGTGTGCTCGTTGGAAGTGTTATCTTATCAGTGTAACTCCTCAGAGACTAGCGTCTAACTTCTAAGACCGCCTTGGGATAAAAAGAAGTACAGCGCTAAGGAGAATATCTCTGTCAACTGGAGAGAATGAAATAAATGCAGGAATAACAAGTGGAGAGGAAGAATTACCCCGTATCAAAATATTAGGCTTAGAAGTTAATGTATTACTTACTTTATTTGGCGGAATATTTTGTACACACACACACACACACACCTGTAAAACAACTGAATGTGTACACAGTGAAACATTCAGCAGAAATAGTTTATCTCTACTACCTCCAAGGCCCCAGGCTGAATATTCCACAGGCTTCTTATTAAGGAAGGATATATTTGGTATACCAGTTATATGTGTGTGTGTGTGTGTGTGTGCGCACACACACACACACATACAACTGATACTGTATATATAGCTATCACAGAGCTGCAACAAGTATCACTTTAGGGTTAACAGACCTATCTAAATTAATTGCTCCTTCCAACTAGTATTTCCACTGGAGGGTGACAGGGTGTGAATTCACCTCAGCAAAAGTTAAATATGGCAATAATGCACATGCAAAGTCGCGCCTAGGGTTTACTCGTCATTTGAAATTCGCACATTTGGCATCACCAAAAGAGCATCACCAACACTGTCAGACACCTCACAAACTCACAAAAAAGGCATTCAAATCACAGAGATGCTACCACTGTCAGAAAAGGACACTATATCATTTGGCAGCAACAGGAAAATCACAGGGCTGGGTGAAGAGGAGGAGAAAACCAAATCTGTGTTGGGGTATTAGTTCCTGAGAGGCACATAGATTTAGTAAGCAGCCAGTTTACTAGTAATGTGTCTTGTGCGTTTGATAACGTTAGCATAATATTTCCTTTGGCGCGTACGAGTGCACAAATTATAATTATACATGGGAAAAAAAGCTAAAAATATAACAACTTTGATGAAGTTGCCTGGTTTTTCAGAGAAGACCCAGCCGAAGCCGTAGGCCAGTCTCCAATGCACAGTCATGTCTGCGGACTAAAAGTGACAGAGACACAGGCCGCACTTGTCCTTGTGAGTGCAGGGCATTAATTGGTGCAAGCATTAATGGTAGATTTAAACATCCGGTAGCCATATGCAACTTCATCCAGCGCCCTGCAAACAGTCTGCTTATCCTAACTGTAGGAGATATGTTAACTTGGTTTCATTGAGCCATGTTTTAACGGCTGCCATTTCCTCTCTCTTCAAAAGAAAAGAAAGGTTAACAGATTACACTGCTCTGATTAAATTATTCTATTCCAGCAGATAATTTTCTTTCCCTTCCCTGTCTTTAATTGCGTTCGTTCTGTGGCTTTGGTAGATGTGATACTCTCAGTGTGTACAATTTAAGGCAGAGTACACAAAAACAGGGAAAGCTTGTAAGTGTGAGTTTGTGTGTGTGTGTGCATGTGTGTATGTGCCCGTGGGTTTGTATGTCTTTGTGCGTCTCTGTGTGTATGTGTGTGTGTGTGTTTGTGTATGCTCGTGTGTGTAAGTGTGTGTGTGCATGCGTGTGTGTATGCGTGTGTGTGTGTGAGTGTGTGTGTGTGTATGAGTGTGTGTGAGTGTGTGTTTGTGTGTGTGGGTTAGGAGAGAGGGGGCGCTGGGTTTCTTGACAGAGAAAGTAGGGAAACGTAATTCAGACTCTAATCCAGGACATCTGTGACTTTCCCGGGACTGGTGTACACACCATATGTCTTTAATTATTGTAATAGGTTTAAAGAACTTGTTCTGAGGGAACCACACATATGATCCCTTTATTACGGCGGTCTGTAGTTTAAACAGTTTCAACAGTTACAGTCAGACGTCAGGAGGTTGGCTTGTCAGTCTTGATTTATGTGAGTGCTTGGTTCAGGTCCCACACAGGGAGTCTGGCTTTCAGATCTCTCTTTCCTGACTGACACAATCAGCCAGTTGTGTTATGTACATCGCTAGAACTAAGTAGACAACCTCCTCCCCTCTCCCCTCTCCTAAAATATACAAATATATTAATAGATAAATCACCTGAGCATCGCCCCAAAAGGTCAACGTTGGCTAAAGGTATCAGGCAGTCCTGAATAAATTTCACGTTTATACATCCTCGCAGCTTATGTTTCCTGACATATGCAATCTGTGTTTGTGGTTTCAATCGCTCTCTGATTTTGTGTTTTTTCCTCCACGTTCATCCCCCCCACAGTGAGAGCTTGGGATCAGACGCTTCTGTGTTCTGCGCGGATAACGTGCAGCTCTGTATCGGTGGCTTCATTTACTGATAAACAAGGGGCGTCTGGAAAAATTAATGATCGTTTTTCATTTGCTTTTCAGAAGAATCGCAACAGTAAACAGCAATGCTTCTCTCTGATTAACATGGAGAGGTTCCTTACTCCTCCAGCAGGTGGTGTTATGCTCTAATGATGATCGACATACCATCATTATGGGGAAGCGTTTATTTCCTGCCCCCGAATCTCTCCACATTGTCATCATTTGGCCTCCAGTGGGACTACCCTGTTGACAGTGTCCAGTCCACTTTCACTCAATTCAAGCAATGAGGAATTATAACCTAGGTTATACATAATAAATCAACCAGTAACTTTTTCGCATTAAAACAAACACCATATGGTAGCAAAAAAATAATTATAAAAACGTTGGGTAACCCCACTAACCATCAATAAATTCACAACAAATTAAATAAAAACATATATTGCTGAAATGGTGCGCCGTTCAACTTAAATTTTGAGTTTACTAAGCACTGATTTGGCTTTTATGATTAATTTTTTATTTGCCAGATATATATATATATATATATATATATATATATATTAGCCATTGTTCCTGTTCATAGCCCAGAGCCTTAATGCCAGACAGCTGCAATCCAAGTCTGGCCCTAGTGATGTCACTACCAGATCTGAAGTCCCGGCCTCTCCTTGACGTCAATCAAGGAAACACTTGAAGGACTTAACGATCGATGATGTCACAAAAAGCGCAGGGCTGCAGCAGAGGTATCTCGGCAAACCTGCAAACCGCATGCAAATGTTATCGATTCAAGAGTTTAATCACAAATATTGCCCCTCCTGAGGGCCTTGCCTTTTATGTGCGCATTGTGGTCAATTTAAACAACAGACATTTTGCTATCGGGGAAAGGTATGCTTTTCCCCACAGAAATGAATGATTTTTGGATGAAATGACACGACTGATTCCCTTAAGAAAAATAATCCAGTAAATGACTACCAATTTGACCGTCAAGATTGACAGCGATTCAATCTAAAAAAAATATTTTTGCACCATACAAAAACCTTGAATGTTCAATTTCACTATTTGAAAAATAATTAAAACAAGAAAATATTTTAATTATTCTGAAATTATTTCATTTGATTGTCATTTTTTTTGTACAGTTAACAGCCTTTTTTAATGGCGTTGTTGTTGGCTATTTGATATTAATAATTAACCTATGTGCACTGAATGGTTGCAGCCCTGTATAATTAAAATTATTTAAAGGTACCTGAAAAACGAACTCATCTAAAAAATTCAGTCACTTCCCTTTGGTGCAACAGTTGCTGAAGGGCGACTGATCTGATGGTAAGCAGAGTGGCTGGTCCCCAGGTCACCCAGGAAACATCAAAAGGGGAAAACATAGGCCTGGTATAGCCCTCCGCTACTTGAAAATACGCTAATGACCTGATCCAGTTTAAAGAACAGTCTGCTCTACCAGATGCTTACCAGAATGAATTCAGGGGGAAAAAATCTGGATATGAATGATGTATGCATTTATTTGCATACAAACCTCTTAACACACAAACCTTGCAAACACCTTTTGAAAAATCACATTTTGCCAGAGCCAAATCAAGATTCCGGACCGCATGCGTGCCCTGCACGATCATCAAGGATACATTTACCCTCCAACAACGCTTCCATGTCCAATTTATGAATTTTGGGCAGAAGGAGAGTGTTTTTTAGTTGATTTAAATTTTTTATTTTTATGGTTCTCAGAGGGATGTTCTATGGTGGCGAACTCCTTTATGTGAGCCCTAAACCGGACACCATTATTTTCAGCTATTAAATCTACATTCTAGCCAGTCTGTCTATCAGTTACTGTACGTAGCTTGGATGCGGCTAAAACTAAGGAGGGCTTTCCAAAGACCTTAAAAACAAAACAAAACAAAACAAAAAAACATAAACCCCCTCCTAGAAAGATGTGGCCAAGACCTCGGGGTTCAAGACGCGGTTTGGAGGACATCCACCGAGTGTACTCAGACACTAACAAGGCGAGAGAGGCAGGCAATTGGGAGGACATTTTAAAAAGGAGACAGGGGGATACTTGTTCCTTTCAGTCTCCAAGCAATTGTTTTGAGTGTGAATTAATTTGTACTTTAGTAGTAAAAACTTAAAACCAGGGTCACTGTCTAAACGGGCTGCAAAATTATGTTCCAGGTTCCAGATCAGTATAAATTTACACAGACAACCACAAAACACATTTACTTCTGTAATAACACATAATTATCAAAGTCATTTAAGCATCATTGTATAGTATTTGTTGCAATTCAACTATCAGAGGAATAAACTGGGTCCTATTGTCACACTGAAGACAAAGATCGGCCTGATCAACCAAATAACGTGCATGGTCGAAACCAAAGGCATACATCGAGGGTAGTTAATTATAAATGCTTTCTAATTATAAATCTGATTAAAACACCTCTATTTGATGATTAAAATGATGTTTATTTTCATCACCTAAGAGTGACCTCAAAATATCCCATCAGAGTACAATTAATTTATTGCAAGGGTAACAATCTACATTAACCCTTTATGAAACGCGCTTCCATCAGATTTCCCAGCTCTCTTTATAGTGCTTACGTGCTTCATCTCTTTTGCAGCAGCATGGTCCACAACAGCTACTGTAAGCCATTCGCCTGTTATTTACATCTAATCAAACTCAAGACGTTTCTGTGTGAAACCTTACATTAAGGGCAATTTAAATGTAATTGCTATGCAAAGCTGTACTTTGATATGTTGTGAGATACCTCTCGCTTTCCAGTTCAAAAGCTGATTCAAAAGCACATAAAAAACGGCTGTTTTTCCCCCCATTCCGTCAGCTCTATGTCGCCCGTAATTTCCAGGAACACTCCAAACAACTACACAAGTACGCAAGGACGATCTAGCGTCTGCCATTGCTCGGGTGGAGTGTCATTTGTTTCCCTTTTCTTCATTCTCACTCACGTGCTACGCTACAAATATGTCACTTGAGTGTTTTCTTGGAATATATATATATATATATATATATAT
>JAOVYW010000007.1:6133392-6145112 GCA_025775045.1 Hiodon tergisus | reverse complement strand
CGCGTGTAACAAGTCCACCAAACGGACATCGACGGAAGACTCGCCCTCCGCGTGTAACAAGTCCACCAAACGGACATTGGGTTAGGGTTACATTACCCCGGGAGGCTTGTCTTTCAGTACCCTTCGCGTCCAATCTCAGGTATTGCCGCTGACGCGCTGACGTACAGGTCTCTCACTTAGCACGAAGTTCGCACGCGTTCATCTAAAGGCCAACACAACTTCACCAAACATTCAGGTGGTTTTTCTAATGTTGTTCTTTTGTTCCTCTTAATGCTCCTTTGTATTTTCCTTAAGGCAAGTTTCATTAAAGATCCAATTATGCAAATGTGGTCCAGGAGAAGTGTCCGAATATGCGGTATAATAGTGTATAGTAATAGTTCGGCACGCTATACGGCGTGGGCCAGATTTACGAGGTTACTCAACGGCTACGCCTCCGTCCTTTGCTGAAAAAGCCTCTCAGCGGTAATTAAAGGTGCAGGGTCTTCTCTCCTCTCCGGTTCCTCCAAGCTGACCAGGGAAACCCCTCCTCCGCCACCCCCCACCCAGATTAAACTCACCCCGTCGCTATGCATATTTACCACTGTTTTAGACACGTCTGGCAAAATTTGAAATATGTAAATGCGATATAATAAAATGGCGTGCTTCAAATCGGTTGATTGATGGATGGTTGCCTATTTGCGTAAATCTCTTGTCTAAAAATGACATGGCTGTAATTGTGTGCTCCTCAAAAGATCAAAGCACGCAAACCAGACACAAAGCAGGGCACAATTAAATACAAATTGGCAACTTTGGCAAAGACAAAAAAAATGTCATCGCAAACTAAGGACTTTATACTTCTGCAAGACTAGTCGTTTCAAAGGACAAATAACAAGAAATATCGAAATACGCGCAGTTGAAATTCATATTTAGAAAACACTATCAATCAAAGCATAATTGTGTCCTGGAGTTACACAGTCGCTCACGTATAAAAAGGGGGGTAGGGTTCATTTTTTTACAACCTGAAAGAAACCTAAGATTCTACCCTTGAACATAAGAGTGGACCCAAATCCACATGTCAGGCACTTCACACAGACAATGCTGAAGACTCCTGACCTACGTGTGGAATTGGTGGTCAAGAACAGAGAAAGAGGGAGAGAAAGTGAAGCAGACTCCTCTTCCTTAAACTCCGTCTTTGAAAGGAAATTAAAGAAATCTCCAAAAAGACAAAACACCAACGATCATCGTCCCTTTTTTCCATATTCTTCAGTGTTATTTTATGTTAAGTGTCTCAAACTAGTTTCAATGAACTCCCCTTTTGATAGGGGGAAAATAATTACAACCCTCCCCGTGGCCAGCATATTCTCGATCAGGGTCCATGCTTTCTCCATCCGCTAGACACTCCAGCAGGTACTACTGGACCACCGGACGAGCGCCGCTGAAGCCGGCCCAAGCCGGTGGCTTTGGACCCGAAAGCAAGTGCCCCTTTCTTCTGTATTAAACACAACAACTTAACCTTGCGACTTTGTGACTGACACTAAAGTGACGCTTCCCTAAAACATTTAGCCACTATTAAGCGTTGCTGATCAGTCCTCTGCAGCGTCTGTCCTCTCGTACCGGGTCAAGTCGATGTCTTCAGACGCTGCAGCGGATAAACTTATTTTAACTCTCACCCTTTCCCTGTACGGCGAGGAGAACGCTTAAAAAAGTGAATCTGCTCCTTTGTTTTGGAGACAGCGCGTCCTCTGTGACCGTACGCATTCAGCGAAGTTTCATCAGTCAGATCTGTGAAGGATTCCTCCCTCTTTCCCCCCGTAAGCGGCGTTTTACTGAAAGGCCCTGAAACGGCGTGCAGTCGTGTAACAACGTGCACAAACCACGCTCACACAGTTCTCCGAAAACGCCTTAGGGTGTTCTCAAGTCCGAAATACGTGACCACAAGGTAACATAAAAAGTGACCGCACTGTGAATATCCCGTGCCCTACTGCAACAGGAGCAGGAAGGGAACACAGTCGAGAATTTCTACATCTTCCAGCTTTAAGAAAACCGCCTGAATCCTATCTGCTATTAAACTGTATGTGTAGTATGCTTGCCTCCAAATTAGAAACACGCAGTATATTTCCTCTATAAAACAATTATATCTAAATTAAGAAATTTTGGAGACGTTTAGGGCTGCTATTTTCGTGTCCCAGAAATCTGTCGTTTGCAGTGCTCCAAACGGCTCGTCTATGCAGACATTATGTACAAATTGGGTTCACGATGGCCAGCCTCACAAGACGCGAGTCCAGTTACACATCGTGCCAAAGCCGCCCTCTCCCATCCAGGTGGCTGAGCCCCAATGATTTATCAGGATGCCTCTGTTTCCAGCTCCGTCGATTTAAAGAAACTCACCACGGCCATGGTTTATGTGTGTGTGGAGTGGGGATTTAAAGAAACTCACCACGGCCATGGTTTGTGTGTGTGTGGAGTGGGGATTTAAAGAAACTCACCACGGCCATGGTTTGCGTGTGTGGAGTGGGGATTTAAAGAAACTCACCACGGCCATGGTTTGCGTGTGTGGAGTGGGGATTTAAAGAAACTCGCCATGGTTTGTGTGTGTGGAGTGGGGATTTAAAGCATACCCTATAGAGTGGGGGGGGTCCACCACCCATATCAATTAATACCCAATCGGCAGTCTTGGCTGCCATGCTGTACAGCAAAAGACTGTGCATCTGGAAGACAATTTCAACCAATTAATGACAGGAGAATCAGTTAAGTGTGGAATGGCTGTTTGATCAAGTCTAGGAGCTGGACGCACTCCACTGGGCGCAGATTGACAGCAGTGTAAAAAAAAAAAAAAAAACCCCAACACACCGAGACGGATCAGACCCCCTCCTTTCTCTCTTTTTATACCCACACACATCCCGTGCATTGTGGGTAGGTGCCGAGACACCAGACGACACCGACGCCACCGTATTCCGAGGCCCGGCCAAATTCTCTCGGCTACACCGTTAACACACCGCGCTGACCTACCGCTCCATTCTCACATCAAGTTTCGGAGTTCTGAGGAGAAACGCACGCACACCGTCGCAGAAAAATCGAACATATCGATGACTCAATTCATTGAAATTGTCCAAAGAGGGAACTTTCGAGAGTAATAATTCCAGCCGGTGTACTGAAAGCAGTGCCTTCTCACATTGCCTAGTCTCTGAAACATTTCACAATCGTATATCATACAAGCTGCTTTTCTGTCAAAAAAGTAATAAATTATAGGGACAAGTAAAGAGACTCACAGTTTAACTGAGATGTATAAAAAACGCATCACAAAAAGATTAAATTATTTCTACAAGATACTGCCCAAGATCTACATCCTGACCACTAGTAATATATATTGGTTTTATGATTTAACATTATTATTATTTTTTTAATTATTTTATGGTACTCTGTATAGTTTGTAAATATATGGGTGAGATACATATTAAGACACTATAATGCTGTGAACTGGGCATTTTTTAGCAGAGGTATAAAGAGACGGTGGACTATTTAGGCTAGCTTTTAAAACTGGAATGACCCTTTTTCCATTGCAATTTCTACCCAAATAATGGATGAGAGGCGACAAAAATGTCTACCCCAGACAACCTTACAGACATAATATCCGCCTCACAAATACCGTTAAACAATGACTAGCATTTACATATAGTACATCTGCAAACCCTCGATTCGTCCTTTTCCTTTTACAATGAATCAAAGGAAAAAACACATATCTAATTTCAACTCTGCGGAAAATGCCAAAGAAAAGTAAAACAATTTGATGTGCATTGTTTAAAGCTAGAAGTAGCCGTGTCCTCTTACAAGGCATTGTGTCCATCCAAATTCTCATCAGGTAAAGTGTGGTTCCTTCGGCCACAGGGTACCGGCCACTCTAACGAACTCATCGAAACCCTGTTCTGTTAGGACCAGGGGCACCTGCTTGCCATACGCAGGTGTTGAAACATGCTGTTCTGTGGTACCTCTGGAGTTTTAAAACGGTTCGATTATTAATTGTAAAACAGATTGTAGTTGTGAACACTGTGTTTGATTGTCGTTTTACGTTTTTTTTTTTTTCTTAACAACTCGTCGTCCGTAAACAGACTAATTATGTTGAATGTGAACGCAGAAGGGATGCTATTAAACTCTGTATTGCTATTACACTCAATGGAGTAAGGCGCCGGGTATCCGATTGCAACAGCCGCGGATACCGGGCTTCCAGTAAGCGGTTTGCTTTAAACCCCAGAGTCACCCTCGATTCTGTTAAACATGTTATTTCGCGTTCAATTATTACCGCAGTCTTGGAAGCCCTTGCCGCCTCAATTCCGTTTCGTGTAACTTTCATTTAACCAAATCGCATTATTTCCCCAAAGCTACTGCATTTCCAACAGTCGTTAAATCGCATTTTTTACGCAGCAATATGCCTGTTGTTTCTGGATAAAAAGGTTTTAAAACCTGACGTGACGTTTACTTCTCAGTTGTTGAATGCCATCATAACGCTCCTCAAAGCATAACGGCTTCTATTCTTACGAGGTCGATCACAGCACAAAATGGCAGGTCTCGTAGGCTCTTCCATCTCACAAGTTTTGACACATGGCATGTACCAGATAACTTTGATCCTAATTTTCTAACAATCTGTATTCAGGTTAGCCGAAACCCTGAATGGTGCCCCTTGGGGTGTTGTGAAAAAGTTTGCGAGTAAGATTCTAAAGGGGAAAGTTTTTTTTTTTTTTTTTTTTTTTAAATCCCTCCGGTTAAGTAGCGTTTAGCTATATGGCACATTACGTCCCTTTACGGGGGAAATGTTAACTTTCACTTCAATCTTTAGCAGTCCTAAATATTTAACTCTAAGCAGAAACTACTCTATAAAAACACCAGGAAAAAGGAATATATAATTTCATGGGAATAAGTTCTGCAGCGGCGTTCAAAGGCTTCTCTGTCGCTTTCGTTATGTTGCAGCTTTTTCCCCTGACAGCCCCGCATGCAAACGTCACCGCTATGGATATTTAATTATACTGTATTTTTTAATCACGGAGAGAAAAAGGCCCCGTCGCGATGCTATAAGAGAAAACGAAAACAGTCCAAACTGACTTTAAAAAGCGCACGGTCTTCCAGTTAAACCCATTCGAATGTTTCAAACAGTCTGAAGCGTTTCACTTCTTACCTTAAAATCTAAATCAACGCGTTGAGGAAACTCCTGCACGCAAACGAAGCGTTGGGAAAGATTGTGTTCATTGAATAATGAAACATGTCCACATGATTGACTTGATCATTTTCTTGTGCTGAAGGGGGAAAAGTGCGGTTCGGACCTGTTACGATTGTCCACTCCAGAATCCCCCGCTAACTGTTCCACACGCATCCCAAGAAGAGAGCGTTTTATTTTATTCTGTCTCTTTTCAGGATAAACGTGTTCATTGATACTGATCACCCAGCATCACAAGACATTTCCATCTTTCGGCTTGGACTCCCCCTATCTGGTAGGTGAAATGCATTGTACCGTTAAAAAAGCACTCCATTGTCGTCCTCGGCGAAATTCTCAGCAACTAGATAGGTCTTGCGGCATTCGGTTTTTATGAGCTAAAAAGCTCAGCCCTTGATAATGTAACACAGAAGACATAATAGTCTCTAACAGCCCATTTTCCCTGTTTAACAACTGAAAAATTATTTACCACGGAACAGACTGGTTCTGACCTTGAGCTCCCGTAAACACTCTTTTAAAAATCTGTCAATTCTCTAAGAACCCTGTTACATTGTCAGTCTTGTTATGCGGAGACGTCGCGTATAATTAGCTTTGATACCTGCCGTCGCGAAAAGAAATATTAACCGTCTGTATCTGAGAAAATACATATTTGAGTTAAAATGTAATTCTTACCTTTTCGGAGAACTATTTCAAGTCTTTTTCCTCCAAAAAAGTCCAGGGTAAATCTGTGTAGACGACGCGTCCCGAGCATCAGTCACCGCTCTCGCGCTTAAGAGAAGTAATCAGCGATAAAATGACGTTGATCTGCACTGTAACCTTGTGGCGTATTTAATGTAAATAAGCCAGTTATGTTGCCAATCGCTTGCATACAAGCGCAAAGGATCCGGAGAGCAGCAATTTTTTTACATTCCCTGACGGACAAGCTCTATTCTAACACATTGCTTTATGAGCGTTGTTTTCAAACAATAGAGAGAAAAACAATCTGTTTGTAAATGTGATTTTAATAAATCATGTAGCAAGGCACACAAAAAACACGCCTGGTCTACTCTGGTCTTAAAAGACGCGAATTAAAATTTGTCGTGGTGATCGCATTCGCCTAAAGTTTTTCAGCGAGATGAAAATAGGGTGTTTTAAGGGAAACCTTACGGTGGGCATATAACTTTCTTTTGACTAAACTTTTTTTTTTTTTGGTCTGTCAGAAAGCAACGTAGAGGTTCGTCGTATTCGCATCACGGTGTTTAAATATGGATGGTTTTATGGGTTATGTTTCTGAGGAAAGGGGAAGCCGAATAATGCAATTATAGATTCGGTGTCACAGAGTTGACTAAAGATAGTCCTTCAATAGAGTCTTTGTTATGGGATTATACAATGATTATGGTGTAATAGTGGGAAAAGGGGTGGGTAATAATATAAAAAGTATCACAATACACCAACGGGCAACGCTCCTTTTAAAAGAACACACCCGCATGTGACATTAGGGCGAAGATAAGGAACTGGGATCATTTGAATGGGCTGACAAAGACGGGTACAGTGATGCGAATGATTCGAGTCTATGCAGACAGATTGATTATTCCAAATGTCGAGCCGCGGGGACCCTTTACATATTGATTCAGGTAAAACTAGATTCTCAATATTTCAGGACTGAAATTAGTTCCCTTGGGGGCACGCAGACAAACACCGGTCTTACTTCACACACAACCTGAGAGTGTAAAAAAGAAAAAATTAAACCCAGTTTCGCCCTGTGCCCTGGTTCAGGACATTCAAGAGTGGACCGCTGCGACAGAGAAAGACACTGGACGGTCGCACTTTCCTTTACTTATTATTATTTCTAGCACAGTATATTTCCCCCATTCTTCTGAAATATGTCTCTCGACTCCGATATATTTTTATTCGATTCCGTTTTATGTAAGGGCCACCTAAAAGCAAAGTAAACCGGTTGACGTCAACTTAAGTACATTCAACTCAGTACATTTTCGGGCAATTTGGGATTGAAGATACCGTTTTGTTATCTATTTTATCTATTATTCGTAAGAAATATGACTAGCCTACCTTTCGGTTTAGTTTAAATTGATATAAGGAACGTATACACGCTGTTAAGATTGTGTATTGTACGCATTATTTTGGGGGTTTACGTGATTTTACGGTGTTGTTATTCATCTATAAAAAATTATATTATAAGTAATTTATCAAAATTCCACCAAGAAAGACCAATACGTCGTTTATTTTCCGGCAGGACATACTTCGTAAGACAAATTTTTTTTAAAAAAGTAGTCCGTCCGTCGCCATTATTCACTTTGAAAAACAGATTCCCATGCCTTCCCTCGGACGTTTAGGAATTCAGCGTGCATTTTCCAGTCTGATGTCTATGAAATTCTTTTTTGAACAAATTCCAAAATAAAAGTTTGTCTCTAAAGAAATTAGCATAATCATCCCATCAATAATATCGCTATCTCTATGGGAATGATAACCGAAGCAGTGGGGGTGTCCCTTTTCCCCATTCTTCATGGATCAACTGCGCGTTTTGAGTTTTCTTTTGAACTTGTTATAGCAAGTCAAGTGATTCTTTATCGGTGACAGGCCTGACAAAGCGGCGGGGTGGAAAAGCAGGTCAAAAGGAAGTTGCCATATGGACCTAAACATGCAAATTTAAACAATATATAGTTGGGAGATACCCGATATCTACAATGCTGGTTAACGTTTTTTTTAAGCGTATGCAGAGTTGGTGTCACGAGATGGTGACGATCATTTAAAAGAAGCTTGTTGTTCCTACTCGAGAAAATGAATGGATTAAAACAAATGAACAAAAGTAACTGATAAGAAAAAATATATATAACATATTTTTACGTGATGTTGAATTCTACAAGGATAACAAGTTATAAACACCATCTAAGCGTTTAAAAAAAAAAAAAATCTCAGTCTTGGTGTTTCGGCCGTCGGTCTTACGGTGTATAAAAACGGTTTCTCTTTTGGAGAAATAAAGTCCTCGCGACTCGTCGACGTGACCATTACGCCGGTCTACCCAAACATCAACAGGTGCTTCCTGGAAGACCAAAAAAATAACACCGACAGTTTTTTTAAAACTGAAACGTGGTTATTAAACGACCATTCCCTGAGATCCACTCCTTTTAAATTAATTCGCCGGAAGTTTAAAAATTAATTAGAGGCTTTATAAAAAGCAAAGTGCTTAAGTTCAGAAAGTTTAATTTTTTAGTTTCGGAGACCTGACCTTCTTTAATTTTTCTTTAAAAATGCGACGCTATTTCTTTGAATTTGTAGCCTAATGTTTGCGAGAGGAACAGGAAGCATGTCTAATAGACTATAGCTTTTTTTTCTTTTTCCTTTGTAGTCTGTAGACTATTATTCCTCTTCGAAACAACCGAACACAGTCGGGACATTATAAATAATATTACTCGTGGAAGAATTTAGTGCTAAATGTGAAACCACACAAAGCACCTTGTTACATCGACATTAATTTATGTTACTGAATTAGAAAAAAAACAGCGATATAAAAATAAAAACATAAAACAAACAGAATTGAGTGACAGAAACGCAGTACATTTTTGGTTGACCTATTTAAATTAAAAAAAATATATATTATTTAAATTATTTATGTTATTTACGTGTGGTTATTGCTAATTAAGTTTTCCACGTGTTAATTAGTTTGTATTTTCTTCACATTTAAGTAATTTACAATTAGGATTTTCACAGTCCTGTCTTTAAAAATTAAACACAATGGCAACCCGAGTACTTGAGTCACACAGCTCAGCATGTGGATACATTTTTTGGACTACATTGAAAAATCAGAGCGTCCGTCCACTCAGAATTAACTTCAGCTTCAGTAAAATTCCCCCTTTGTAATAGTCTGAGAGTCCTTTCTGATTTCCTAAACATGAAGCTGAAATGGTGTAAGAAAGCTCTGCCTTACCACCAGTCTCCCTCACCTCCATTGTGCTTAGTAAGGCCCCTCTAGATGCATTACTATGTATATAGTGTGATGAGCAGTGTATGAATACTGTAAATACTGTGCATACACACATATAAATACATTTTTTATAGAGTCTTTATATGCAGTAAATAATAGCAAATAAATGAAATTCCACAAATCAGAAACATTGAACAATAACTTAACTGGCTTTCTGAGCTCGATTTTGTTTAGTTAGACATCAACACTATAACCCATACCTCTTCCTTGTGTGAAAAAAGCCGTTTGGGTTTTAGTTTTTTAGGTTTTATTTGAGAACACTGAAGCATTGGACTGTTCTAGCATGGCCAAGATTCAGCAATAAAAAAATACCATTGGTGGATCGGTTTACAAGCGGTCCCTTAATCTACAAACGCTCAACAAAAATGTGAGCTAATTTTACTATATTTTTCAAACAGCAGATTAAAAAAAATTCTTCAAATGACCCCTCCCTAGCTCCATGAATCCAGAACGCTTTCGATGTTTTTGGTCTATGACTGATAACCGCTAATTTAAATCATCTGAGTCAAAACCTCAGTAGAAATATCTAAATGAAAACCTCTGACTTGCATTGATTGCTAACAATTTTTAACACAAGGGGCCTAATAATAATGGGGGTGTGCTTAAAATATCCCGTGACTCAGAGGCGCCTTCATTCTTATGTGAGTTGTTAAAAGAAACCCCTGTGATCCCTTGCTTAGACACAACACGGACTGCCACCAATCAGGATCTGCCAGAGCGGAGAGTTCCTGTTGTCAAACAGGACAATTCTGCTTGTCTGTCAGTGGTTGGAATTGCAACTGGGATCTATATTCTGATCACTAGGTTTAGGAGCACACACACACACACACACACACAAATTCATCCACACACAAAGCTAGAGTGATTGGTGTCTGTTCAGGACCCTAGCAGCAACCCAGCGTCACTATGTAAGCTACGGATGCCTGACTGCGCTGTTTGCTGAGAAAGTCTTCTCATTCAAAGCCACATTTGTTTTTTACCTTGTGAGGAAAGCAGAAGTGTGGGAAAGCAGCTCCCCCTCCTGGGATCCGAGCCTGCGGCTACCCGGCCCTCCTGGGATCCGAGCCTGCGACTATCCGGAGGTTCAGTGCTGAACCACTAAGCCACCCACTGACCCTCAGTTTAAACAGGGTACGGTTTTCCGTGCTGCCACGCAACCCAGGGTCCCTCACAAGACACGGGATCTTTCACTCTCTCTGCATCTCAGCCAAATCCCACGCTTACAAGGTGGCAAAGCCTCATGTTTCACTGTTACCTACCAATTACCGTTACCTTTCACTGTTACCTACCAATTAACGTTACCCTTTACTGTTATCTAACTATTGTCGTTACCTTTCACTGTTACCTATAAATTACCGTTACCTTTCACTGTTAACTATCAATTACCGTTACCTTTCACTTTAACCTACCAATTACCGTTACCTTTCACTGTTACCTAACAATTACCGTCACCTTTCACTGTTATCTAACTATTGTCGTTACCTGTCACTGTTACCTATAAATTACCGTCACCTTTCACTGTTATCTAACTATTGTCGTTACCTGTCACTGTTACCTATAAATTACCGATACCTTTCACTGTTACCTAACAATTACTGTTACCTTTCGCTATTACCTATCAATGGGTTTCTAATCAGGACAATGAGCTGAGTGCCTTCAGTGACAGAGCACTAATGGGCTCCCTGGGAACATTACTGGGCCCGGGTTATGCTGTGGGCCGTTAACTACCTACAGTTTCTCGTTAATGGTTCCAAATGAGCTCCTTGGTGTCTGTTAGTGCGTAATTAAAACCTGCAGATCACTGGCGACTGGACACAGTTTTTTGAGCTTGCTGTTGTGCTCTTTTGCAACCCTCTGAGGTTCGTGTAAGACTCACAACTCTCGCTTCTGCTGAGGGTCTGGAGACCCTCTCAAACACGCACTCCACCCCTCTCTCACCTTAAGGCACAAGCACTCTCAGCATAAACACACACATCCCACCCCTGTGCACACACACAGACACCACAATACCACTTACAGACACAAACACACTGCACTCATACAGTTACAAATGTACCACGCGCGCACACGCACACACACACACACGTAAACACAAACAGACACACATAAATACACACATCCCACCCCTGTGCACACACACACCACAATACCAATTACAGACACAAACACACTGAACTCATACAGTTACAAATGCGCACACACACACACACACACGTAAACACAAACAGACACACATAAATACACACACGTCATACAACAAGTATCACTTGACTAGCATTTTACCACCTCAGAAATACTGCCAAGATTACAAGACATTTTCTAGGTGCTGAGAATGCAGAGAAAATCATCTCTGCTTTTGTTAAATACAGACTACTGTAACGCTATGTTATCACGTGGCTTAAATACAGACTTCTGTAACGCTATGTTATCATGTGGCTCTAATACAGACTTCTGTAACGCTATGTTATCACGTGGCTTAAATACAGACTTCTGTAACGCTATGTTATCACGTGGCTTAAATACAGACTTCTGTAACGCTATGTTATCACGTGGCTT
>JAOVYW010000007.1:6104098-6132586 GCA_025775045.1 Hiodon tergisus | reverse complement strand
ATAGATATATATGTATTTTTAATTTTTTTTATTAATAATAATAATTATAATAGTGGAATAATATTTAAAAGGGAATTACACAATACACATATTTAAACTTTTGCTTTTTTTTGTATAACATTTTACCCTGTACCCTGAGACTGTACTAGTTCTGTAAAGTTTGGCCCCACTCCACCACCATTGCCTTGGAGCAGCAAGCGTCCAATGAGACGTCTAGCCATTAAAACAGCTGGGAGTGTTCGGGGCGCTCCATCGGAAGCTGTGCGCTTAAGTCCTGGGGATGAAAAGCGCGCGGATGAAAAAAAAGCATGGCAGACGGAGCGATCTTTTCCCGGGCCCCCATATCAACCTTCCCTCGTCTCGTTGTGGCTGGCAGAGAGGAAAAAATTTGAAAAAATGCTGGTAATTGAGTGGTACAGAACATGTGCCCTCCTTGTGCGAAGATGACAGATGGATTATAAAAACTTCAAAGGGCGAGCATTTGGAGCACCAGGGGAGAGGGAGATAGTAGGTATTTCAACTATAATTCTTTACCCAGGAGACAAAGGCAGCATGACATGGCAGATACATCAAGACCTAATCTCTCTTTTCACTATACATTCAACACCCTGTTAGGAGGTGCAGGTTTCAGCCAAGCACGTGGTCTGGAAGGGGAAAAGGGGAAAGGATGAGGGGGTTTTAAAAACGAGGGCCGGGACCAAATCAAAACTTTGGCAACCGCTAATCACACTTTACATAACTGTACTTAATAGTACTTTTTTTGTTTGTTCTTCTTTTTTTATGAGTGGAGAACGCAAAGATGCAAATGCCGGTAAATGGAGTCATGTAAAGTGGATGACAAAGTTATGATTCAATCCCAGCCTAGGTTATATTCAGGACACAATATTGTAAGTTTTGGTAATTTTGTTTCTGTCTTTTTGGGGGAATTTGATTGCTTTACGAGTGTGTTGTATTGAACTGTCTTTGCAGAGACAAAGATGTTTATGACATGCCCACATATTAGTATAAGAAATAAACCTGATATATAACAGCCTTTGACTTTGATTATTATGTCCACTGACCCTCTCCACCCTGTCGACCTCACTGTGAATGGATCTCCAGCAGGATGGATGACTAACAATGGCAATGATTTGTGCACTGAGTGGGAGGTGCCCAGGCAGGATGAGAGAGAGCGAGAGAGAGAGAAAACCGCCACTGACTGAACACGCATACACCCCCGCGCAGACACACGGGGTGGGTCAGATGGAGGCTAATCAGTCCTGACCTCCACAGTCACACCGTTTAACCCCAGCCGCTCAGCTCAGCCCAGCCCAGGAAGGGAGGGCAAAGCTCAGGGCTCTGCAGAGAGAAGTTCCGCTGAGGCCTAACTTCCGAGAAAACCTGCTGCTTGTGTCACCCTTTTAACATTTTGCCTGGTGGTGATTCAACAAATGCACATCACATCATTTTAAACTAGATGACTACATTTAAACCACATTTAAAGTAATGGCTTTCAAATATAGGTTTGTACCATTGTTATAATCATCATCATCATTATTATTATTATCATGGCTTTTCTTTTTTTTTCATTTTAATGGTTTTTGAGTGTTTTCTGCTTAATAGTTAAAGCATTATTCTCTTGCTTTGATCGATAACATCAACTTTCCAAGTGATCCATCTATTCATAAAAAAGCATACATTCTCTCGAAAGTTAGGGTGTTCTCGCCCCCAACCCCCACCCCCCCCCCCACCCCCAACTCCCCCAGTTCCACCCCCTAGAAATTTCTTCACATTGCTTGTTCACAAAATGGGGACCTCTCTGTGGGTACGATGAAAACTATCATGTGAATCTTAAAATGAGGGACGATATAAATACCACTGATGTCATTTTGTTCACTCTGTCAGCACTACAGCTCGTATACACAACCCTCTATTAACAGAAAAATAACTCTGCAATTAAGCAGCCTCTTAGGCAGATGCCTAGCCCTGTATGGGATGCAGTCCACAGAAAAACCAGGTTCAAAGCCGTCGTGACATTCACCTGGGCCTCGGTCCACCAAAACCTTAGCCATCCGGTTTCATTCCTCGAAAGGCGAAGGGGTTTTAACGGAACCAGTCAAATGTGGACATCCCTGGCGTCAGCGGCCCCTGCAGTTTCCGGCAGATCTAGCAGTAGTGACAAGACCTGTAAGGGATATCTGCCAACGGTCGGCTGCAGATATCATTGTGTGTACTGCTGAACCAGTGTCCCTACAGGGACTGTACAGTCACAACCTACGGTTCGGCTGTCAAGGATGTCAGGTTTTGCAGGGCAGACCCACATGGTGTGAATGGGTGTCCCCTGCTCAGCTGAGTCAAGATGTTGTGTAGCCTGAATATCACAATCAAAAACTCCTCTCAAAAGTTTCGATGTCAAACCATGTAGGAGCGCTGCAAAAAAGGATCATCTGTTCCTTCCCTTCCCCCATTCCCCAGAACCCAGCAGCATCCGTAAATAGGAACACAATAGTCGTTCTAATTACTAACTAGGCAGTTTGATTAAAACCGTGTATAAACCGTGCTGGACCTCCGTAATTAAGATCGCTCGCAAGATTACTGTGAGCAACAAGAGCTGAGCGCATCTGCCTCCAGAAAAAAAAGTATACAGGACGATGGTGAAGAAAAGGAAAAAGGCGACCTTCCGTTCCACAAAACGCCAGCCATCCATGTATTGAATATTGTCCACAGCAGGAAAGCATTCCCAAGAGGCCGCACTCCAAGGAGTCAGACTACAATGTGGTCAAGTAACAAAAGAGCCGTCATCAAAGCCACGCACAGATTAAAAGAGGCAAATTCATATCCGCAGCTCAGAAAACCTCCTTGTGCACGCCGTGTTCTTCAGAGTCCCCTGTCCGACTGTGTGTTCCGCATTAGCCCACAGAAACAACGGCACGTCTCCTGCAACCGTGCGGCACGCGCAGTTATCCAAAACAGCCATCTGCCATGCGGCCCATAGCACGCCCCTGCCTTACATTTTAAGAGGAAACAGAGGCACGGTGGTGATCTAGGGAACCAGGGGCACACTTGGGCAACCTGAGGTGGCTGCGATCAGAGCACACAAAGATCAAAGTGCTTCCAAAATCTCACTAAATGTTCCGATTCACAGCCTCACACCAAATGATTGCTTTAAAATAATGCCTGTATGTTAATTTACAGGTTAAGTTTTACTTAATACCCTGACATTAAAATATCCAAATACTGAGCGTAATTTACTTTATAAACGATAGTAGTCATCTATTATATTTCCTAATTTCGAAAGATTAATTTGTAATTAGGGATTGAAATAGCAGTTAACGATGCAGAAACATGCATTTTGCATACCTAAAGAACGGCAAAAAACTTCTGTCTAAATGGTATTTCAATTGTTCAAGTTCTGGTTACTTAAGAATCATTCCTGTAAAAAATAAAGAATGGAAAACTTGAAAAGGGAAATTGAAACTGAAACACAAAATAACTTGAGAAAAGGCTTGAAATTTAAGAAAGCACTTCATTTCTGCTTAGGCAAACTTGTCTAAGTACCTTCTTGTGGCATTTAACAAAAGGACATTGTGGCTCGGTGCCGAAAATTGCACTTTTTTGAGCCTCAAACTATGCCACTTGTGTACGTCACTCAGGATAAGAGTGTCTGCTAAGTGACTAAAATGTAATTATATATATCTTAAAAGTTAAAAGCCAAAACTTTTTCATTAAGTATCCCCTCAGTTGCATTAGAAACACTACTTATATGGGCTGTTACATTAGATTTCTGACAACTGAATTTGCCATGCACTGGGGTGTGATTATAGGAATGTAAATAATACTAAACACATATAGTTAGGTAGGAGCTTGTATCCTATTAATGTATTAATGCTCAAATACAAAGGTCACGCCCTGAACCCTTTCTTTTCTTCCAAAGCGAATATAAAAACAAAGCAAAATAAATGCAATCCCTAAGAAGGAGGTCAGATAAATGTGTGGAACTAAAGCAAATGTATTTAGGTCGTTATATTTTAAGGGCCTGCTTACATTGTGAGAAATGTATTATTACTTAATGAAGTTTGACTTCGTTTTCAGTAAATTGTATAAAAATAGATAATAATTTATTCTACTCCCTCTCTGTGTACCAGAAAAATAAAAATAAAGTTAGGGTAAACTTTACATATGACACAAACATTGCAAACAGTAATTCAAACTGATAATAGACAATTTGAGTATTCCCTGCCCACAAGTCATTTAGTGAGTGTGTATATATATATACATATATATATATTTATTTATTTTCCTAAAGTTTTCCTATAAGTAATGCAGTAGTCATACATTCTTCAAACAGTACACCAAACTAGTAGTAAGAGAAACTTGGATTCTCTATGGACTTATACAGACACAAATTGTTGCATAAAAAAAAAAAATAAATCATCAGTCATAACCAATAATCAAAGAAGTAAAACAAGACGTGTGAATATTATTACAATGATGGGGAAAAAAACAACATGAATGTATTAAGATGTTGTATGTAGGAACAAAGGCGTTTAGGGACCCTTAAAAAAACAAAAACAAAAAATAAATAATAATAATAATAATAATAAAAATATTTCTGCTCTATTAGAACAAATAAAGAGGATTTCCCTGAAGTAAATATTATTTATGTCACATCTTGAGCTGCGGTTAAACGTATTTCACACAGAATTGACAGGTCTCCCCTGCAGAGCTGCAGGGTTGCTTTAATACAGCTGTGGGTAATGCCCCAGAGGGAGGAATGTGAAGGCTGGGGTGGAGCTTTTTTCAGGGAAATGAGAATCCATAGGCAACCTGGGCTGGCTTTATTTTACTTCTGCTATTAAATTTACAACACTGTGTCATATATGTTACATATCTCAGTGTGTGTGGACATTATAACATTTAAAGGCTTCTTCGAGGCTTCGGGGCGGCATGCAAAAGTTTTTTTTAAGTTTGCAGGGGAATGCAAATCTTTGTGTCTAATGCAATCTCAGGATATTTATATACGATTATGTATTGCATTCAACATTAACTCCAAATTGAAATAACAACCTTGTGTTTCAATGTCAATGGTAGTTGCACTCAGTATGTTTATAAAGTAAAACCTTTCATTTAATTTAGAAATCATGAAAAAAATACGACCCATGATAAAATATCCATGCATTCAGGTATCTGTATCAATGTTTAGGGAATGCCTTTAACAGAGACAAGGGAAACTCCAGTGGCTTATTCAGAGTAGTCTGGAGACACGATTAAGTACATCGTATTTATTTTGATTTATTTTTGCACAACCAAGAGCAGCATCAGCTCAGGATCCGCTTCTTCGTGGGGGCCTGATCTGTCTTCCGGCAGAAAGATGACAATGCTATCACTGTCGGCCAAATCAACTGGCCAGGGGATGCCTGCTCCCGCCACAGTCACAGTGACATCATCACCGAGAGACTCAACAGGCAGAGTTACGAGCCCGCGGAGGACCAGAGAAACAGCATTGCCATTGTAGCCAAATGCAACTTCTTGGTAGCCTCTAAAAAATAACAAAATATTAACAATGCTGAGAATTTCCAACTGAGCACTGAACAGAGAAGGACGTATGGATCAGGTTCAGGATAACGCTGTCCCCACGTCTAGTGTTATTCCAGTGTGTCTTTTCTACTGCTTGCCAACAACGTGCAAATGCTAACCTTCAAAATCCTTTAACACAATAATGTTACTGTATATGTTCAAGGGTAATGTCATAATGACCTATCTGAAGCTGATTATTGACGAGCTGCAAGTTATGAACCTTTCTTGTTTGATTTCCTTAATGGCTTTTTCATTATCGTGGCATTAACAAAATAACTCTAACCGTTTTTTTCACTACCTTTAATATTTGTAACTCTCATGATGTCAAATCTGTTCCGCGGCCAGATATATTTTTGATTGGATAACATGAGAGGCTGAAAAATGAATGATTTAAAGCTACCCAATCAAATGCTGTCAATGTTTGACTTGTCTGCTAGCTAAACTTGCATGATAGTTGAATGGAAAGATACCCAAGGAAGATATTTAATGAGGGTCGATTAAATTTGGGTGAGACTATGGTAACTGGGGGTACAGCTTAGGTTACAGTTGGCATGGATTTAGCATTATATGCAAATACCATAGCTAGAAGTATAAAACAAAGACAATGCTCATGTTGAAACTTCTGCTCAGTTCAGACTCTGGCGAAAACAATCCCTCGAGGAAGTAAACTATGAAAAAGTGACGCGTTTTATAAGGGGAGTAAACTGAATGTATTGATAAAGGATAGAAGGCTAGAAGACCAAACGTATGAACTGCATCAGCCTCACTTAGCTAGCTCACAGACGCCAGCACTTTCATTACTCTGTCAAACAAAAATGTTTCCGCTGAGACCACCACATCCTAGCTCATAACTATACATTAAGAGAGTTGAAGTGTAAACGTAATATTAGCGACAAAGCGTTGATAACCTCCTACTGCAATTAAAATTGCAAGCATTGAGGAGACATAACTATAATGCGTTACACTCACAAACATTCTGAACATTTAACAAAAATCCTTTAAACAAATGGTTAATAAGAAATGTGATGCTCGATATTTAAAATTAAACCACGCCTCTCAGTGGTATAAGGTCAACCAAAGAACACGTCAAGAAGCGTCAACGAACGCCCTTCAGACACAGGAACAAATTGTGTTTTCTACAACATTCATATTTAATTGAAAACGCAATTCTTTGTTTTTTAACCTTCATTTGTTCAAAATAAGTATGAAGAAATGGAAGTTTAATTAACCAATAACATGTCCTCATGATACACACAAGAGGAACAAAGGGGTAGCATTAAAAACAAAATTCTCGGGACAAAAAAAACTAAAAAACTAAAGCATTCTTTAAATCTGACTGCTCCTGATTAGAAATTGTCAAAATATTTGTGATAGAGGAATTCCAGCAAACGAGCACACTGTTATCCTACAAAAGACCCATGCACCTTCTGTAACAATTATACAAAACGACTCTAGGCAGAAAACCTAAAATCCCCTAGGCTATAAAAAAATCCAGCTATTGTAGTAATAACCCATGAGATCTGGCTGGGAATGCACAGCTTTCAGAAGCACTTCTCATCCTATTTGTGATTGTACCACTGATGTACTGTGCACAGGTCACGTACTTTGCAGTAAGTTTAAACCCTTTTTTTTATTTTTTAGCAGGCAGAACTTCTCCACCGAGTGCTGAGGACTCCCTATAATGTTGTTATTTTCCCTCTTTTTTTTCCTGTTCCACATGGCATGTTTCATTAAAGATCCAATTATGCAAATTGGGTTCAGAAGAAAGGGTAGTTGAGCATACAGCGTAATAGTGTACAGTAATAGCTCAACACAATATACGGCAATGGGCAGATTTACGAGGCAATATAGCATGGCCACATACTTTCTGGCAACCCTCTCTGTGATGTTTAGGGTCACAATGTCCTCTCTCTGGCAGCAATCTTGCAAGAAAGAAGAGGGCCTGTCCACACTCCGCACTAATAGCAACGGATTGGTCAGACACCAAAACAAGCACTCACAGTTTGTGCACAAAGCTCGGACCAGAGGCTCTTCACCATCGCCACCCCCAGTTAAATTCGCATCAGTATTGCATTAATTTTCCTCTACTTTAGGAATGCCTGACAGAATATAGAATAATACAATGGAATGCTTCAGATTGGGTGACTGATGGACAGTTGCCTATTTGCATAAATCCCTTGACTTAAAAATGACATCAATGCTGGTGCGCTCTTCAAAAGATCAAAGCAAGTTATCTTGATATGATTTGTCTTCTCGCTATTCAAAACTGTCCACTTTTTAAAACGCAAATATAAAAATAAAAATAAAATGAATTTTATAGATTGTAAAATGAAGAGAAATATTAAATATTTCAGGTAAGTTTGTCTTTGCAAAATAATGTCAAGAGCAATTTAAATCCTGGAGTATCAGGGAGGGAAATGGTTCAAACAGCTCATTGGCAGAGCAAGAGTTTTAACTACTTCAACTTAAATTTTGATTTCAATGACGCAATTGGTAACCAATCAATCAATATCATGACTGTAATTTAGGTGGTAGTGGTATTGGTGTAAATAAACACCACAGCCACATCAATAACAGGGTATGTCTGTATATAATTTTACTTTTTATTTATAATAATTTATGGGAGGTGTGACATCAAAGTGCAGATAGAGAGGGGACTTTAAGGTAGCCCCAAACGTTGAACAATAACTCCCCACCCTCTGCCTCAAACAAAAGACCTAAAAGATTTGGATGATTACATCGGATGATCTGAAAGATCCGATTCAGTAAAGAGAATGGAACTGGCCATCCCAACGGAGAACAGCTTCAAGAGGAGCCTCTCATTTAGTTTGTCTGGCATATCAAAAATGACATCTATCTTAAAGGGAAAAACAGCTGTGATTGGTTGTTTTAGTAACCACACCTTTACCACACCTACAATATATGTTGATCACTAGTTTACGCCAACCCTTTAAGCAGTTGCCTGCTAGGAAAATAGCATCTGCTCAGCAGTACCTAGTGTCTGGCATACAGTTATATGCCCGCAATGAATTAGCTTAAAGTAGCACTAAAGTTTAGGTCGGGGACCACATGGATTTCCCAGTTAAAATCCCAGCTAAACAAAAAACACTACTGTGAGTGAGTTACCGACTCAGCGCGAAAGAAAACCATCCCAAAAATTCTTAGTTTGAAAAGGAAACGTATGGAAACATACTGACTACAAAACATTTAAAAACATCTGTCATTTCTTCGGCCACTCATATTCAGCCCCGTGACCTGATAGACGTCTCCAGCTTTTCCATAGCCCGTTATCCAGACAATGAAAATAATGAATAGGGCCCCAAAGAATCATCTAGAAGCACAGTTCTTGGCCTGTCAATCTGTCAAATAGACTTCTCTTCCACTAGCACTCTGACACAAGGGGCCGAAGACATTGCATCCATCACGAACACAGGGTTCAGAGGGCTTTTCGTACCCGGAGCAAGAAGGGTCCTCAGATACCGTCGTGGACAGGAAAAAAAAAGGCTCGGAGTGTGGGCAGTGTTATGCCTCTTCACAGATGCAATTCCTTCCTCAGAGAACTCATCATTCTCTCAAGTTTTTAAATCAAAGGCCTAATGCCTTATCTTATACCAGTAAATATACCCTCCTAAATATGGCTCTAGAAAATTATATTACATATAAAAGTGTTTTCCTCAAACATAAAATACACTCAGCATAACCACCCGGTCTATTATTGGGACCAGGGCCTATCTGCTTCCTTCCACCATTAAATAACAATCACGAAGTGGCTTCCTCTGTAAAACAATTAAATACATTATTTAAAAATAGCACTTATTACGGAAGAATTCAAAGCTGCGTTATTTTTCCTTTGTTTTGCACAATTTTAATCATTAGCTATATCCTAAGAGGTTTATTTATTCTGCAGCAACTGTTCTCAAAGTTTGCCTACCCTGCCTGTTTCACATCGTGCCAGACTTAACCTTTTGCAGCCAGGGTCAATATTGCATTAGAAGATGCACCATATACAGGAACTTAATTGGGGGACAGCCATGGGTTTTATTTTAAGAGATGCTGTAGATGAGAGACCTATCCCACTTCAGAAACCTATCCCACTTGTGGAAAAAGGACTGAACACTTTGAGCCAGGAGCATATGGGATTCACAACACATATCGATCAAGGCCTAGTTGGTTAGGTTCCTAGCCATTTTGGAGGTCTAACAAGGGCAGTACAACTAGTTGGCTAGAATTTTGACCAGTTAACAGCTGGAGAATCAAAATTGATTCCGTTTGCATAACTAGACCCACTTGACATGAGCAGACTGACAGAACTGAAAGGCAGGATAGATGAAGTGCATATCCGATCACGCTTACTCCTGTGGTGGACTGAGTTTGGAATTCTAGTTTGAGACCTTTGTTCAAAAAGTGAGTATTTCTAACTGGGATTATACATAATTTGCTGAATTCAAAATTTTAAAAGAGGCAGATCTAATTGGCAGTAACGTGCTTAAATTCAGGGATGAATGGATTTAGTAATTTTTCGTATCGTATGAAATGTTTCCCAGAGATGGGCAGCAACAACAATGTTAATAATAATACTAAATTAACATTTTGAGCAATAACAGACATCCTTTTTTTCTTCCAAAATTAAACATAAAATTACAATTCAAAGTTCTATTAGAATTGCAGTGGGTTTTCTACCCCCATCCACAGTAACATTGTGTCAGCTTTAATAACTAATTAGGTACTGTATTCTTCGTTCCACTCAGATGAATGAATAAAGACTAACCTAAAATGCATGTGCAGAAGTGTGAACCTATTCGGAATATAGGTCAAAGGAGGAATTTTTAGCTTCTAAAATTTAAGTGACGCTAATCCATTACACGAAAAAAAAACCCTGACAAAAAAAAAAAATCTTAATCAAGACAACTGCAGACATAATATCCGTCCAGTGAATGTGGTTAAACAATGCCTACCCTTTAGCGTACATATCAACAAACAAGCTATTGGCCCCTTTCCCTTCACAGTGAATCTAAGGAAAAAACAGTTCCTATTTCAACTCGGTCGAAGATGTAAAGAAGTGAAGCAATCCCTTCTGCACTGTTTCCTGCCATAAGAAGTCACATCTCCCTACAGGCACTCTGTCCATTTAAACTGGGTTTAAATCTCCTCACACCAAGGAAAGAAAAAAAGAAAAAAACTTGTTCATTATTTATCGTTATATTGGGGGAAAGACACGAAACCAAGTAGTTTGTGATTATGAGAGTGAGAGAAATCCGCAAATCACACACCTGTATTACGATCACAGCAGTTTAAAAGACTGTAAATATGATGTGATCAACTAATCAGATATCTGGCAATTATCCTGTTTAACATCATTGCAGATCTGAGACTGTTATCATGACATTGCTTAGTCCTAACTATGAGTTTTTAGATGGATCATTGCAAAATTAACTCATTAATAAATATAATGTTTTTGTTTATTTATTTATATATTCTAAATAAATTCATACAAAATAGGTACAATGATCACAGAGACGCTAAATTGCTCCTTAGTTCTTTTAAACATTTCATTTCATTTCAATAGATTATTGCAGTCTTGGGAAATTATGCTGCTCTGTTAGCTATTCCTGCAACTATTTATACACTGTATTCCCAAATCAACTAACGTTACATATCTTGGTGTCGTTTAAAATATCCTTATGTAGCCACATAGGTTTTTTAAAAGCTTAATACCTCAAATGACAAATATTTCTTAAATGTTTATTTGCCGTCATAACTAGCTCAAAGCAAAATGCAATGCTCCTTTTCATATGATGTCGATCACAGCACAAAATGGCAGGTCGCGTGTTCTTCCATCCCACAAGTTTTGACACATGACATCCACCAGCAAACTTCCATCCTAATTCTCCAGCAAATTGTCGTCAAGGCAGCAGAACTACTGAAACGGAACCGATTGGGAGCAGGCAGAAAGTTTTCAAAGAAGAATCAGAAGTAAAGTTTTAGTATACCTTAATTCTACGCTAGAGGTCTTCAGCATAGTATCTTCTTTAAAGCATTATTATCACTTTGATGGCAATCTGTCGGGGCGTTAGCTTTATAATACTTCACAATAAAACAAGAAAAAGAAAAAGAAAATTCTAAAATGTAATGGAAGTGCATGCTACAGCGCCGTTCAATGGCTTCCCAGTTGCTTTCAATATGTTGCAGCTTTTTCCCCTGACAGCCCCACATGTAAACGTCATTGGTAGGGATATTTAATTATATTATGTCTTCTTTTTTTTTTTAAATCAGAGAGAAAAACAGAACCGCTGCGATGTTAAAAGACAAACAAAAACAGTCCGAACTGACTTTAAAAGCTTAAAACCGTCTATTGAAACCCACTCGTAAACCTCAAACAAATCCAGAGCTTAACACATCTTACCTTAAAATCGTACAGCAACGAACGGAAGAAACTCCTGCACGTAAACGAAATGTTAGGAGATTGTGTTCATTGAATAATGAAGCATGTCCACATGATTGACTTGATCATTTTCTTGCGCTGAAGGGGGAAAAGTGTGTCTCGGACCTGTTAAGAGTGTCCACTTCGAAATCCCTCTCGAAGTGTTCCACACGCATCCCGTTTAGAGAGCGTTTTATTTTATTCTGTCTCGTTTCAGGACAAACGTGTTCATTGATACCGATCACCGAGCATCACAAGACACTTCTATCTTTCAGCTCGGACTCCCCCTATCTGGTAGGTGAAATGCATTGTACCGTTAAAAAAAAAAACCCCTCCATTGTCGTCCTCCGCGTATTTCACAGTAAGATATCTGTTGAGGCGAAAAGCTCAAACACGTATTGTGCATTTTATCCAGTGTAGCAAATGGAAAAACACATTTACCACAGGGACAGCTTGGTCCTGACCTTGAGCTCCCTTAAACATTGATTAAATTATGTCTATTCTCCAAGAACCCACTCGCAGTCAGCCTTGCTATTCACAGCAGACGCGTTTAAGTGCCTTTGATACCTGTCATCTTAAATATAATAAACGCTCTTGGTTGAGAATAATAACCCACATAAATATAGTTAAAATTTGATCCCTTACCTTTATGGATAAGTACTTCAAGATTGTTTTCTTCCAAAAAAGTCGGGGATGTATCTGTTAAGAGAGCGCGTCCCCAGCATCAGTCACCGCTCTAGCGTTTAAGAGAAGTAATCAGCGATAAAATGACGTTAATCTGCACTGTAACCTTGTGGTGTGTTTAATGTAAACAAGACAGTTAGCTTCCTATCGTCTTTATACGGACACAAAAGGTTGAGATTTGAGCGTGTTATTTATTTATTTTTTACATTTTACATTCACTGTCGAAGTTACGCTTGGGTCAGGAATAATAATAATAATAAAAAAAAGATAATCTGTAAACCAAATTTTCATTAACCACACACTAGGCTAGACTAGTCCGCATTAAAACGGGGTTAAAAAATAAAATAAAAAAGATCCACTGTAATCGCGCTTGGGGAAGTTAGGTGTGGATATAAAACTTTTTTTTCTTTTTTTAAATACAAACTCCAGGTATATTTTTTTGTTGAATCGGATTCGACTATGTAGGTTGCCTGAACATGAATATGAAGCACACGTGTTTGCTTGTGGAGTGGGATTTTTAAAATAATAATAGTAATAATTATTATTATTATAATAACAACAACAATAATTAGCTGAATGGGAAAAAAACGTATTGATACAGTATTGTTGAATACCCATCTGAAATCAAGAATATAGACAATCGTGTAACTGTTGCCCAGTTTTTGATTACCTGAAAGGGATACATATGCCAATTTGCGATTAGATATTTAGATTTTCGCTAGTGATCTTTTATGAAATGTTATTTTTAAAATTAGTAATCAGCTTTTCGTATGTTTTATTAATCTCGTAAAAAAACGTGTGCAGATGTTGTTTTTTTTAAACCGGTACTCTACTTTTACGGTCTTTCACCAAAATGTCATCAAAAAAATATAAATAACATAAAATTAAAACACAGCAGTTTATTTTTAGGCTTCTAAAAAGACCATATGGTGGAGACATTTTCATTATGAAAACGTGTATAAATTATGATGTTTTATAGTTTAATGTCTGTTTTTTAATGAAAACTATACTATATGTAGTAAAGCTAAGCTAAAGTAAGTAAAGCTTTATAAAGAAATTAGCATAATCGTTTCATTAATATCATCGCGGTTTCTATAGGGACGATAACGAAAACAGTACAACAGGGGTGCCCCTTTTCTCAATTCTTTATGGATGAACTGCGCTTTTTTAAGTTTCCATTTTGGAAGTCAAGTGATTCTTCATCAGTGACAGAGTTAACAAAGAGAAACGAAAAGCGAGTCGAAAAATAGAAGCTGCTCACGAAATTAAAATTCAAACATGCTATTGTTTGTATACTATATAGGCCTATCTGTATATTAATCAAATGCTTTGATTTTTTCCACTAATTCCACTGCTCTCTTCATCTGATACATTTCCATCAGCCCTTTCTGATGACCCCTAAAGTGGCCTATATTTACAGGGACAGGTCTTTCCAAGAGCGTGGACTAAAACTTCTTTCACAAAGAGACAAACGTTGGATTACTTAATCAATTCAGACCTCCTTTTCCAGTCTCCAAGAAGTTCCTTTTTGTTTCGTTTTATTTCCGCTTTTCCCCTTATAATGTCTTTTATTTTTTCTCTTTTTTTCCTCTATAAAAATTTGTCATGTATTATATTCACTGATGACATTTACAAAAAGGCCACATACACTGTGCACTGTTCTTAATAATTTCTGTAGGGTATTATTCTCGAACGGCCACCGTTATTGAGCTTGCATATATTTAGTGTCAGATATGCAAACCACCAGTATCTTTATTTTATTTTATTTTAAATACCTTGCTAAGCAGACAGCTATGTGGAAACATAGCTATGCCGATTAAAAAGTGGGAATGGGATAGCAAGAAAAAAAGAGAAAGTTTGTTAGATGCTATGTGTTTAATTAACCTTTTTTTTTTAGGTTGTCACTATTGATGAAGACCTATTGTTTATTACATTGCATATTTTTTAGCATATAATGCGAGTGTCACAAATGTATGCCAAACACATATTCATACATGCATATACTTTGCATCAATTTATTTATTTATTTATTTATTTATTAATTAAACTTTTCCCAATACAAAAGCATTCAACTCAATTGAATAAACAGGAAAGGGAAAGATAGGGAAAGATCCTAACTGCCTGAAGAACCATTGTGAGCGAGATTTCAGGTTACTCCGGTGACTAAGAACTGAAGATGGCCCTCGCTCAGAACTGGTTTTGGGAGCGGTCCCAGAAAGCATGCTTCTAAACAGACACATCTCTGTTCACTTTCATGTGAATTAAGATGTTATTCCGTCAGCTCCAATTCGTGTACCTTTGGATATATATAAGCCCCAGACTTTGACTGTACCATCTGCAGAACGGCAGTTTTTATACCTTCACTATTACACACTATTTTCTTGAAAAATGTCTTCCTAAGCTCTTAAACTGGTCTCTATTAAAGTAGCAATGTTTTCATATTTTACAATGCCACCAAAATGTTTTGATGAAATAAATACATTAAATTCAACTAAATTGAAAAGTTTAATCAAAAGTTTAAAAAATCCAAAGTAAAAAATAAAATAAAAAATCTAAATGTTTAACAGTATTCTCACGTTGATTGAAAGGCTTAATTACACTTATTTGTCTCAGCAAACTAAACTTTGAACCTTCTCAAACCACAAGGGCGACATATAAATGCTGTTGAGGAAGGAAGCACTAATTGCTATGCATGAAATTTCTGCCACAATTTGTGGCTCCGTTTGTAATTAGGCCCTGGATTCTAGTCATTGGGTCCAGAAAAAAAAACCCACTCCCGATCTGAAGATGAAGGTCCATTTAGAGTATACTGTATTCTCCCGAAACCCACATCGAAGGAAAGGCATAATTGTTCTCTTGAGTAGATAAGTGAACAAGTCCTAGCCCACAACGGATTCTCGTCTTAAAGAATTATCAAGATAATGCAAAACTACCATCAAAACCAATGCTTTCCCTGGGTGGTTCTTTCACTATGTCTTTCCACCATTGAGACAAAGCTATATTTCTGATATAGCGAGAAAACATATTTTTATATTGCCTATCAATTGCTTTCCTATCATAATAATGAGCTGGCTGCCATTCGTAACAGCATCACCGGCTCCTTTGGGAACGTTAATGAGCTTTGGTTATTCTGTGGGCCGCTAACTACCCAGAACCACTTGTTATTGGTTCCAGATGACCTCCTCGGTGGCTATTAGCACGTAATTAGAACCTACAGCCTTTCCATGATTTTGTCAAATACGATTGTCTCTTTTCCTCTTTTTTTCATTGCATGCTTCACAGTTACAGTTAGCGTTCCTCTGTTCAAATTCAACTCTGTCACTCCTTGGTTGCTTTGGAAAAACTCCCACACCCCTATGGTGGCAACATCTGTTAGGTGAAGCTTGATGTATCCGTGTAGTTATTCTACTCCAAGGGTATGTCAGAAAGCCTATAGAGTAATCATCAAGCCCTTTGCTTTGTTTCTCAGGTAGAAGGCCATAGTTCTGGAGGTCACAGGTTTTAAATAATTGTTCATGTTTTAGCTGTCCTATGAATTTGTTTTACTTTAAACATTTTAGCAGAAAAAATATAAAGCTTGTTCGAAGTGGTTATTTGGAAAAAAATAAAAATAATTTTGTTTCCACCTTTAATAATCTTGGATGAAGAGCATATTAAATAGAGATTTAAGGATCTTTTTTTGTGGTCATGGATTTTACAAAACAGTAGAGGGAGAGACATCTGGTGGTATTGTGTACACAGCATGTGATGATCTCTGTGGCTCCTGTTGCAAATCAAGTTAATGCAGTAAATACAGTTTGTATTGTAAAATTCATAATCTTTCCAATTGTGCAGGCGCAGCGGCATTGGGAACTGGTTGCGTTGGACTAAAGTGGACACAGTAGACAGTATGTGCACACACATCTATGTCCAATCTTTGGAAAATATTTACAGTTCACTTGATGTGTATATACAAAGGTTAATATTCCAAAAACATATTTTTCGAGGGCATTGTAATCATTAGCTTCTAGAAGCATCAATTAGAGTCACTTTAGAAGGTAATGACCGAAATTCCAGTGCAGAAAGTCATTATTATTATCATCATTTATAATTTTAGTCCAGATTTACTCAGGCTGACCAGATTTCCTGTGTGACTCTCCTGTTGATGTGTGCCTTATTGATTTTTTTAGATGTCAAATAATATCCATATTTTCTCACCATGTTCATTTTTATATTAGACCATGAAATTCAAGGAAGGAATCTTTGAACTTAAGGTCCGCTGGCACCACGAAATATTAATGTTGAAGTGAGACATTTGACCACATGGGCCAAAAACATTTAATACAGACTTGTATGTTACCGACCTATTTGTAATTTTAAAATGATGACTTAATGCTTGATAGAAGAACAACAATGGTCAACCACTACCTTTACCTTCATATTTGTAACATGCTCAGAGAAATCGCTTGCTACATCTGCCACATTATTGTCACCTCACTTTTAGAGTACGTTATTTAGTGACTTGTGTACCCCAGCCCCTCATACCCTGCACATAGTGGTTTATAGCCACAATAGGAAAAACTGATTAAAATGATAAAAATAAGCGGCCCATAAGATTAATTTAAATATGAATTAAGATGATGAGCAGGCCTTAAAATAAGACTCTCTAATAACTATAATGAGCAAGCCCCCAAATAACCCCAGTGCTGCCTTTTTGTGAAACTTGGAATAAAGACTGAGAGCAGTAAGTGTGGAATTCTACAGCCAATCCCTCCTCTCCTCATGGGGGCTACCCAGCTAAGAGCTGAAGGGTAATGGGAAGGCTGGAGGGGAGGGGCGGGTCCGTCAGAGCGGTTTCCACCGTTTCCCCTCAAGGAAAGAGACGGACGAGACGAGTGTGGCGTTTAAATTAATTGTGACGCTTATGAGATTTTTTATTGTAATTGTGAGGAATGTGTGGGAAAAATAGCTATAGGTTAATTTCATCAACCCCAGCACCCAGGGGAGAAACCTAAAGTTAGAGCAAGTCCCCTCTTGGGTTTAAAGCTTGAAATGTAATGAATGTTCTGCAATTGAAAAAAAAAAAAAAGATAAAGTGCAGGTGCCTGTTATTACTATTGTCATTGGATGGCTATTATCCAATCAGAGCAATTTACACGTTATATATGCACAATTCTGGCCAAGGTCAACTGCTATACCAAAGAGAATTCCCTGATTGTGGAGAATAACTGGAGCTTGGAGGTCCACATCAGAAAGCTGAAGGAAGTGCAGAGCAAAAGTTCTGGTCAACAACTAGGCGAAGAGCCCTGAAGCAAGGGGGCCACGCCAATAGGGAATTGGAAGAACTTAAAACAGCTTCAGCCAAGGGATGTTAAGCACTAGTACACTGAGCAGAAGTTTCAACACAGCGTGGTAAGAAATATGAGACCGGAACTGCCTCCAGAACTGTTCCTAGAGGTGGCAGAGGGTGAAGAAATATTCAAATAATGAACGCCAAAGGTGGTGGGGTGATGGAAAGTCTGTGGATCGGTAACAAACTAACCACCAAGCTGGAAGTGCAAGGCTACTGTTGTGCATGAGAGTATGACAGTGAAACGATCCAGTGGTAATGAACCCATAAGCAGGTCCAGAATGGTCCATCCAGGGAGAAGGTTCAGCTGACAGGAAACCGTCTGCCAAGGACTCCCCCAGACATTGTTATTGAAATGGTTAAAGAAGCAGCGTTTTCTTCTAAATGCTGTCTCCTGTTGATGATTTTTGCAATCCTACATGTAACAACACGCCCTAAACCCAGGGGGTTGTTGCAGTATCAAAATCATTTAAATCCCAAGAGTAGGATTACTTTACTGTTTATTAATATTTCAAGGTTGCGCTTCTAAAGGTGTCCCCCCCCCCCCTTTTACATGAGTGAATTTGCCATTTGTTTATGGGTGGCTGCAGGTATTCTGTTGGTTTGCATTAAAGGATTAAAGAGAAACGGTGCTTCTTATGCAAGTGAACGGTAATCAGTTTTCATATAGTAACCTGTATAATATTTTGGTAAAGGAAAAAAGCGATGTATTACATATTATTGGTGTAGTGATTATTAAACTTTAATAATGTTTAATAATCATTTCAATAACTTGCTCTGATAATGAGGGATTTTATAAATACTGTTGGTTGTAAGATCTGATGACATGCTGGTTATGCAGTATGTTGCCATCTCCAAAGCTTCAGTGTAAATGTTCCTAGTTCCGCTGCTGACCAAGAACTTGGATCATTATATTGGCTGGCTAGGGCCATTCATTTTCTATAACAGTTTGTCCAATTCAGTGCCCCAGATGGACACAGGTAAAGACAGAAGTCTATCAAAGGCCAGGAGGCATAACGTTTTAGTTGCCGATCTACCTAACTGATGGGGAGAACTCGCAAACCCTGATCAGATCCGGGCCTGGCTTAAAGTTTCAAACCCAGGACCCTGGAACTGTGAGGCCCTACCACTTATGGTTGAGCCTAAGATTCTGTCAATATTTTAATATTGTGGAACCCATGAAGCTGCCTGGGCCATGCTAGTACCAAATAATACCAGACTGTTCTTTTCCTTTTCCTGATGTTCCAGCATCTGTAAAATGAGATAGGATATGGGGAAATAAGAGTCAAATGCCTCCACAACTCACAAATGAATATGTTTAGTGACTAAAGAAATTACCTTTGGTGTTAGTGGATGACAGATAGAAAAGTAAATAACCATAGGGCTTAGTTTTCTTTGAGGTGGTCCAAGTAAACACAGCATGGCATATGTAAAGCTCTCATAAATCTGCATCAGAAAGATTTTCTTCAGATCCTGGGTAGCTGGTCTTTTTTTGCTGGGCAGGTAGTTGGTTATCGAGGACTGAGCACGCACAGTGGATGATTGGCAGTAAGAGTGGGGGCTGTTTAGCCGTCAGGTGCTGAAAGGAAACAGCCTTTGCACTAGGAGAGGTTATTTGGGTGCTGCCATCAGGTCCTCCTTAGACGATCCTAGGCTGACTGCCAACCGTGGTGGCTTAAATGTGAGAAAACTGTTGCTTGGATACAGCCCTTGAAGAGTGAGCAATAAAGGAGAGCACTGCTGGTGGTGAATTTTCTCACTCCCTTGACCCTCCCTACCAACTGTAGCATCGATTCAGCTTGGCTGTCGATTCTACTGAGTGCCCACAATTGACCAGTTCACATTGCCCTGAGGTGGTTCATCTCAGCTTTTCTGAGGAGTCATACATTCAGTCATAAAGTGAACAGGTGTATATTCAAGCAGCTGAACTGAACGGTGAGACCTGATTGGATGTCACAACATTTGTGACCTAGGCAGGAGGCAAGTTGAGGGCATGCTTAGAGCTGTACAAGGGCCTGAAAAAGCACTTTCCTGTTTGACTTTGCCTTGAACTTCCTAGATTCTCTTAGACTAAAGGAGTGCTTAACAATGGGTAAAAACTGTCCCATAGTCACCCAAATTCAGTCAGATATGACGTATTAGTGCTCACAACATTTTCTACAGTGAAAACAAAGAACATAAAACAAGTTTAAAGGAAAAAATAAAAAATAAACAGATCAGATGATTAAAAATCTTGAAGAGTTCAAAAAATACTACTATATTTTGATGATTAACTACACCTTGATTGGCTAGAAATCATATTATACCTGAACACTGATAACCACAGAAACATAACAATAAAATAAAACTGTCAAGTATAAAATAAACAATAAGATGATAATCGTGATAATATGCCATTAGACACAATGGCTGGAAAGCCATACAACTGCATACTGTTTTACCTAAAACAAAATGACATGAATGTTTGAATGAAAAGTTCAAACATACTTAAAAGGTTTAGATTGGATTGCATAAACACTTTTTGTTTTTTACTCTTTTGCTCTGTGCTCTGTACCAGGTAACGTTAACATAAGAGGGGGGCGACTCGGAAGACATGGTGTCACGAGACCAATTTGCTTTGAGACTGCACGGATGAAAGCACACTATTTAGCTGACACTAAAATTCTTGAGTAACTAGTTGTGAAGATGGAAAGCCCATTCATCAGAATGGACCAATATCCCAAGGTGCTGTGCTGTGCTGAAGGTCTGTGCTGATTAACTGTCCAGATACAGAAACATTATGTGTATGTGTGTGTGTGTGTGTGTGTGTGTGTGTGTGTGTGTGTGAGAGAGAGAGTGTTGAGGCACTTTTTTACCTATTTCAATTTTTTTTTCTAATTTTTAAAAACATTTTCCCTTTTATATATGTGCTATTTTGTTAAAGAAAAAGAAGAATTTTGTGAATGCGACTGACCTTTACAATTAAGTTACAATGAATACAGGATGTGTAGACAATAGACAAACATTCTAGGTGCACGGCCTCAAAAGAGCTCGGCAAGTATAATTATTCCCAGTCGTATTAAAAACCTATGTAGTTGACACATTCATGGATATATTTACTTTCGTTAGTCTTCCTGTTTGTACAGATTAATAATTATTAAAACGTACATTCAGATAGGTCGGACGTACAGTTTTGTGCATGTGGGTTTCAGTGACGTATGGACTAGAAAGCCAATGTAACATCTGATAACCACACCAAACCTGACACAAAATAAGTATAGTGTCAGCCTATTTAGGCATTGGGGTAGATGAGCTTGGACCGAGGATGAAGGATCTTTCAAATGAGACAGGGTAGGACTGAGGGAGAGACCCAAATCGTTTTTCAAGGTTAGGCCTAAAAATCCTGACTCAGGTATGTGGATGCAAATGGAACATGGCCAATCAAGGGCTTTAAGAATGAAATTTCTGTATTTAAAAAATGAAACCAGAGAAGTTTATGGTTCAATCAAATGACATGCATTTGAGCACTGTTACTAATCCCGATTAGGTCATGATGGTTTAAGATTGACCCATAATGCTGATTTTGCCTTCAAGTAACCTGGATAAAGTTCCATATTTAGGCAATCATAAAACATTGGGTATGTTAAGCCTTGGATTATTAAAGGATACATGTTTTTCTTCAAGAATACATTCACCTTAAAATGACACACAGACCTACAATAAACACACACAGAGAATCTCAGTTTTAAGTTGCTGGAAGTATAAATGCACAGTTAAGTTAGTGAACTACTAAGATAGGGACACAGAAAAAGACCTACAGAAACACTTTTTCGATTAGCACAGAGTTTTAAAGCACACACAGAACTAGGTGGGCTTGGCTTTGAAAGTATTTACTTGACTTCAGGCAGGTTACATGGTGAAGATCCAGACCAGGATGGCCAGGAGCTATCAGCAAACAGTAAATATATGGCATTTCACGTTTTTTAAACTGTCCCATTTTATGTAAGCCCTGAACACTGTGGATAGGCCTAAGGATGTGGCACTTCAGCGTGGAGCTTTTTTTAGCTATTACAATGGAATCCATCTCGCTTTTTGATTTATATTATGCATTCATCCGGTGCATACTTAAGACTACTCAACACAGAATACACTAATCCTTCACATAAGGGGTCGCGCAGCGTAGACGGGACTTTGTCTGGGGATGATGTCACACATTTTAAGTATTGATTCAAAACATACTCCCCATAACCCTTGTTCTTTGAAACGCTCTGCCAACTATAACAATCAGCTTCCACTCAAAGAATTTATGAGATTGAGGGGAAGAGAGATTACATCGGGCAAAAATATGTGTGCTTATTATCACGCCGGAGACGAGCCTGCCCGTCTAACACTGGAGGTGACAGTGAGGATGAATCATTATTCCAGACACCAATGTCCTTCACCCTCTCAACACATTTGTTTGTGTTGTTGTTCATAAGATTTCACAAGTTCAATGGAGAAGACAGAAAATATCCAGCTCTCATTCAGACTGGCCGTCTACGCTTCCATCATTGCTGTCTCTTTGCCTCATTTATAGCCTGTGTGACTACCTAAATTGCCGTGGGCCTCCTGTCGAAAAACCAAGACTCAATTTCCCTTTTCCACCAAATGCCTAGAATTCTTCTTTCTTGCATATGGTTTTCAAAAGTATCCAAACTGAAACCCATTATATATTGTGACTAGTTTTATTGAAAAAAAACAGTTTGACGGAAAGTAATATTCATCTTCAATGAATCCAATATTCTTTCGGAAAGATATTAAACAGTATCTATTATATCTTCAATTGTGTTCCCATCTGGCCCTTTCAAGATCTAAATTGTGTGCATAAGTACGTGAATGGGCTAATGCCTGTCTGAATTTAGTTGGCAACATGCAGTGAATATATTCTCTGCTTCAACAAGTAATTGGTAATTACAGTGGTCATTTAGGTAATCAGAGTCTCCTCAAAAAATAAATGGCTCTTAACCTTTGACTGAATTCTATAGAAAATGTCCATGATCTAAACTGTTCATAAATCACACAAAAACAACAATTGCTGTTTCCATGTGGGCTATGTCCAATGATGCCAGTGGAGGGATTGAAGGGGTTGCCACCTTGCCAACAAAAATGGCCAACACTATGCGTGCCTGGAGTGTTAATAGTCTAAAAAATAATTTATTATTAACGTTTCTGGTGTGTTTGGGAACTAAAACCATCAGAAGTTCTTAAAGAGTTTTTTCCCCCCCAAAAAAACTTAAGGGTAGCCTGCCACACATTGTACCATACTATTTCCTAGTCTAGTCCTTCTCCACAGGTGAGCAATCCACCCTATAGCAATGCCTATAGCTTAAAATGGCCATCAAAATGGGACGATACAGTGTAGGAACCATACCTCTAGTTAAACCAGCAGTATATTGGGTCTACTAGTGAGTCCCAGGACATCTCATTGGCACACTGAGCTGAACAGAGCTGCAAGTAACAGAAAAAAAAGAAGTTTCAGCAAGTCATGCCAATTCTGTTCTGGAATGAGCGGAGTTCTACTAAGAACCCCCATAAAAAGAAGCTCTTTTTTCTTTTCAATCTAAACTGACAGAGAGCCGTTTTAATACGTTTGATACGCTTTTGCAATACTCCACACTTTGGCCACTCCTGTGCAGTTCTCTGTTTCTGCAGTGTAAATAACCTCAATCCCAACTCACTTGAATTCACACATAACAAAGCACCATACCAAGATCTCTCACCAGTTTTATATATTGACAGAAAACACAAAAGGGAAGTGTGGTCTAGAAACACTGGGGTTCTAACACTGCTGCCTGTTTTTTGTTTTTACATTTAACCATTGCCTTTAGTCCCATCTATGTATACCAGGCCAAATCAGAGAAGGCTTTAGTCTTGTCAAATCACTTTAAGTGACAATGAGATATATATTCCTACCACACTTTCGTGGCAAAGAGCAATTATTATTATAATTATGATTCACCTGGCTTGCAGAAAATTTAACTTAAAAGAACTTGAGGGTACAGCCAGAAAAGTTGAGCACTTTTCAATTTTTATTTCTCCTTTGACTGTTGTAAAGCTGATGGATTTTATTATTATAATGATTATAATAATTATTATAATTTTTTAAGGTAGAACCCAAAGGATTTTTATATTAGCAAAAGTAGAACTTGGCTTCTGGTTTGTAAATATGTGTATACGAGTCAGAAAAGAATGAGGTGGTATGAAAATGATGGTCATGTTTATAAGATATATATTTTAAGATATATCATCTCAATAGCAGTTGCTTCTGCCAAATTTAGTTTGTGTGTGTTTCTGCATGTCAAATAGTAAATTAACCCCCCCACAAAAAGAAAAAAAAAGGAAAATCACAATTGGGTAACAATTCATATTGTTTACAGTCTTAGATATTATACATTTACCACAAAAAATAGTTGGAGGCTATTACAAAATTTTTTGTTTGAGGCTATTACAGTATGAGCAACCTGTGCATACTAATTCTCGTCAGGAACATCATCTGTGGCCACGTTTCATCTTCGCTTTGCGAATAAAGTGTAAAAATATTAGAGGAAGTGACATATGTCTCTTAAAACGGACAAGCGAAGCATATTGTGCCCTCAGCTGAAACTGTATCTCCATTTGCATCGTCCTGTAAATTTCTCAAATCAGCTTGGCAAAGCGAACGGCGCTGCACAATTCAGCTGTGGTTTTCTTTGGGCCAAAGCGATTTTATTTTGTGGAAAGAAAAAGCCTGGGTCTTAGCTGTGTTAGCGCAGGGAGAATGCATGGGTCCATCTGGCACCCATAGAGGGGGCTTCGTCAGGTCCGATCCAAGACGCGCTGCTCCAGAAGGGTCCTTCAGAAGGCATCCTTAACCGAGCCACTGCCTGGCTTCAACGGGGAGACTCGTTTCACACTTTTACCAAACACATACACAGAAACATATATATTTCAGCTTTGTAGTTATCAAGGCTAAAATAGCAGCTTTGTTTTATTTAAAAAATAAATTTAAAAAAACCCTGTACCTTGTTCATTTTTAACAGGTTCAGCAGAAAACAAGCCCGAATTTATTTCCAATCTTACTAAACCAATTAAAATTCTGCTTCCCCTTTAACATTTCATATTTTTTAGAATTAAGATTGAATATATAGTGATTAAAGGATTTTTTAAATGACTATAATGTTTTAATATTTTATGCATTCTTATGAATTGTTCATTTAAAGAATTGATCATTATAACATTGCATCATATTTGAAAAACAGAATTTTGGAATTGTATTAAACACCATTGTTGTGTTTAAAGTTATCACCATGTTTCAAAATAAATCCTATAACCACGTGCGACTGTTTTGTGGAAATCCGACAGCGGGTCTAGAACCCACGTGGGCCTCCTGAGCAACTCAGTCGCCACAGGCGCTCGCCCTTGTGCAGCCTGGGCGGGTTTTGCATACAGAGTACATCATTTGCAGGTCGCGACCAAGCTGGGGTGAGGTGGCTATCGTCTTATCCGTCTGGTTGCTCATCAGCGCCTTCTTTGGATGCCTGGAGGCTGGAGGAGATCAGTCAGTTCCACCCCAAAGTCTGGAGGCAGGGTTCTCAGTGAGGAGCACGCCATTGTGATTGGTGACTCTGAAGCTGGAGAATTCATCTGAAAATAATCTGTAAACAATAAATAATTAAGTAAATAAATAAATAAATAAATAAGTATTTGTTCCAGGAAAATACTTGAAAAAAGTTAAAAAAAAAAAACTGTTATTAAAATGTTTTTCGACTGGTTAGTTTAGGGTATATAATATAAATGTTGCAATGTTACAATTAGTACATGTATTCCGTTTAATATACAGGAATTCTATGAGTAGAAATCGTTGGAAATGTTAAGCTTATTATCATATCAGGTATTGATCTCAGAGCCAGACTTAGAATAACTTTTGTATTTTCCTCCATTCTCTTTTCAAAGAAGAAATAAGAAGAAAAAAAAAGATCAGCTTTGTTAAAAATCTTCAGCCTATGGAGATAATAAAAAAGCTGAAACATCAATACCATGTGTTCTTTCAGTGGAGGTCAAGTTTATTATGTATCTGATGAAAAGGGAACCATACTTCTCAAAGAGGTCTGTGCAGTGGATCGTTTAATGTGAAACGTTTCAAAGCGGCACTCACAGCAGTGAAATTCCTGAACATGGAATGTAAGGGTAAGCGATAGTTCAGTCTCTCCGCAAGGTCATGCACAGAAGAAGAGGATACTGAAGTCTTGGCTCTTTCTCTCGGGCCCGCTTAGTTCCTGGTTTCTGGTTACAGACAGACCAAGGCCGATCGCAAGACACCTGTTGAATCTGATAGGGGGCAAATCAAATGGAACACTGCGTCTGGTTGGAGGTGGCCGGACAAAAACTTTAGTATTCTGGAAATTTATGAAAGCTTGAGGTCTTTAATTTCATGTATAATTATTTTCTCTTTGAATCCACCTTTGGTGCCTATAATGCAATGCCGGTACAGATAAAAAAATATCACTTAAGGAGCTGTTAAGCAGAGCTGTAAATCAGAATTTAAACCGGCGAGATGAAAGTGTCACAATTGCACGGGACTTTAGAAACAAAATAGAACTTCTTGTGCTTCAACACGCACATGGGGTATCATGTATCTTAAGTGCTAAAGGCCTCTGATAAAGCCCAATACATATAATAGGCTATTCAAATATATTATTTTGATTAAAAAGCATTATCACTGAGTTTGATGCCTCAATCAAAAAATTATATTATAATGAGCCTTAACTTAACTAAGAGATTTATTGATTACTAATATGATAATAATAATAATAATAATAATAATAATAATAATAATAGTAATAATAGTAATAATAATAATAACAACAACAATAATATTAAATACAGAAAATGAACGTTTTCAGATTTCAAATGGTAATTAATAATTTTCTGTAATTATGTAAAAATATTCTCTTCAGTATAAGAATACATGGCTTCTTTCACCAAAATGTCCATGTTTTGTGGGAAAATGTACCTCAGCTCATACATCGGAGCTAATGCATGAACTTTCAATCAGGGATTAGCCGGATTTTCCTGTGTGGATCTTCTTTTGTAAATTTGGCCAGCATTGCCTCCATAGTTGGCAAAGGAAGCATAAATAGAATATGATCCTTGAGCCAGGGGATTGCTTTGCTTATTTAAAAGAAGAACTTCAAAAGAGAACATTTAGCCCTCTCCATGGCTATGAGGGTGCAGGGGTTTGAAGTTTTGTCCATATGACAGACGCTCAGAGATTTCTCCTCAGTAGGTGAGTTACAATAGGGCACTTTGTACAAAGAGGATACTGAATGTAATGAAGACACATAATAATACAGTTTATGGTTTCAGTGTCATTTATCTATCCAGTGTCTATCTATCTTATCCTGACTCCCTCTCTCTAACGATATCATTTTTTAACGGACCAAGATGCAGATATTTGAATGATCATTGAATACCTATCTAATCTAACTTCTGAAACATATTTGCACACATTCCATATAACCAATAATACGTGGGCCAAAGTTGATGTGAACCCTGATTAGCTAGAAATGGCTTTTAACGATAATCCTTGCATTAAAACTTGCAAAAGTCTGCCTTCCAAATCAACGAAGAGGCACAGTGAAGATTTTTTTCAGTAAGTTTTTGCTCAGCTAGCTGGTTGGCATCTGCATTGATGTCACCTTGCTTCTTTGCTTGTACATGCCTGAACATATCTGCGACACAGTGATTACTGACAAGCTACTGTCATCACATATAATATTGGTAGCTCCATGAGTCTTATTATGTGACCTGTTATTGCTAGGAGTTAGCATTTATTTATGGAGAAGTAGGCAACCTTGACCTCTGAGTTTTAGTGTCTGTCAGAAATCTGTTCTGTTTGGGGGTATTTCCGTTTGAGTGGACACATGACAACATTTATGGCAATAACTTTTTCTATTCCTAACAAGATAGGAAAGTGTCTTCTAGACAAGCTTCAGATTTCATACCTTGCAGGATGGCTGGTACCCTGGGCAACATTCTTCCAGCCATACAGAAACATTATCATATTATCGTGTTTCAATGTCACCACATTGAAAGCTTAAAGTTTGCAGCATGTCGATAACACCACCACAGTTTCCCCCCCTATTTTCTTTTTTATTTCTATGAAAGAGCAGTGGAAAACCGCTGAAAGATTGCAAACTCCTGGCCTCGCACAAGTGTATTTCCACATCCACTGGCCATGTTCCGGTTTCCAGCGTCTTCTAGGTGGAACAACCCTGGTGAGTCAATTTAGGGTCTGGTGGCCATATCTGAAGCCAGCCCAAACGCACACCGTTTTTCAAAGAAGAAGTCCTTATCTTTGCTGCATCTGAACCCTGATGTTCTCCAGTCTGGCTCATCTCTGACAACCTCAATCTCTCAACCCAGGTAACTCCACCAGCTGGCCAGTCTGGCTCATCTCTGACAACCTCAATCTCTCAACCCAGGTAACTCCACCAGCTGG
>JAOVYW010000007.1:6079433-6103799 GCA_025775045.1 Hiodon tergisus | reverse complement strand
GGTAACTCCACCAGCTGACCAGTCTGGCTCATCTCTGACAACCTCAATCTCTCAACCCAGGTAACTCCACCAGCTGGCCAATCTGGCTCATCTCTGACAACCTCAATCTCTCAACCCAGGTAACTCCACCAGCTGACCAGTCTGGCTCATCTCTGACAACCTCAATCTCTCAACCCAGGTAACTCCACCAGCTGGGCAGTCTGGCTCATCTCTGACAACCTCAATCTCTCAACCCAGGTAACTCCACCAGCTGGGCAGTCTGTATCATCTCTGACAACCTCAGTCTCTCAACCCAGGTGACTCCACCAGCTGGCCAATCTGGTTCACAGCCTTCCGACGTTTCTTCTTTCTGACGAAGCTGACGAACACAGCATCTCGTTAACTGCTTTAACTGAGGTACTGGTTCGAGTTTGATCATTCCCACATTGGCACACTTTGGATCCCATGAAAGTCTTCAGATTTTCCATTAATCAGTTGAAGGATCGCCAGCCAAAACAAGGCACCTTTTCTTCATTTTCTTTCAGCACAAAATGACCCTTCATTTCCTCACAACTGAAGCAATGCCGCAGACCGCGTTGGTCTATTTATTTGTGCTCATTTAACCTATAACTGATGAACCCTCTGAAATGTCTTTTTACCCATGATGCAGAACAGAATAAATTGAAACAGTAAAAACGATAATAATGATCAGGAAATTTGGAAATTTCAAGTACCCAGTTAGTATGGTAGTTGTAGTTTTTTAGGAATAGTGTACAACGTTCACAACATCAGAAAAGCCACTTTCAGATCCAGCTTTCTGTGGGATTATTTATTAGGAGGGAAACATGGCTTTCGCAAGAACATTCTTGAAAGTTAGATTAACCCAGATGCCGCATTTCTCCCCATTGTTCCATTGTATTTTCCCTCACTTCTTGGCTGCCCTCTCCCTCATAATCATCTTGATGTAAGGCATTGCAAGTAAATTGACTTTCATTTTCATTCTCAGGTATATGCATTAAAGCTTACGTCAATGTGGCCGACAATAAAACAGACAATAAAACAGTTACTGTGAAGGCATTTCCACTTGGGGGGACACCGCTGTTGATTAAGGTCAGGATACAACAGGGTCAAAGGTATTTTAACATCTCCAGATGGGACGTGACATGTTCATAAAAGGTAAGCAGAATTTTTCTTCTTGTTCTTCTTGGACAGCTACATACACATTGACATGATGATTTCCAAGTTTTTTTTTTTTTCTGACCCTACTAGTGCTATCATTGTTTGAAAGTTGAAAAATTTGTTTTTATTATCGGTTGATAGTGGCTGACGAATTTCCAAAGGCCCTTTAATTGTGTTGGGAGACAATGTAAGTAGAAGATTCATTTTGATGGTGTGGGGGGTGGCATACAACATTTCTCTCGCCTCTCTTCATCCAAGATACTATTTATGAGAACGCTTTGCATCACTGCCTTAAATTTTGCATTAATCAGCCCTTCCTGCTTTATTATTTCAGTAAGTGCAGCAACGATTGCTAAATAAAGAGGAATCTCTTTAAGAAAAGCATAATAGAAACCAAATTCATTGGACCTTAAAATATTTTGATGACTTTTTATAAACACATTATATTTATATCAGGATGTGTCATTAACATCAATGGTGGATCCGAAACTATTAATCTAATACAATACTAAACCGAACAACCTTGAGAATTTGATTAAAGTCACTGTGAGTTTTAAAAATGATCCATTCTTATCTTAAAATAAACGATTGCTGCATTTTTCTGCGGTTATAATTCAGCCGTCAAGCCGCGCTGATATATTTGACTACCCCAAGCGACATTTGCATATCCTATATATAGCAAAGATAAAGATGCTGCAAATTTTAGTTGAGGTTTGAATCAAACATGCAGCTGTTTGCATTCCCCGTTTTAAATTAGTTGCTGTAATTAAAGAATGGAAAATAAAGCAGATACTGTTTTGGAGCACTTAAAATTTTTCCTTCATTGATTTTGTTGTCGGAGGGGATTTTTTTTTTTTTTGGCACATTCTGTTAAATGGCGGTGCATAATCTTAGCTGGTTGCCCATCTCTTTTGTGTATTATGCTCCCATCAGGGGACCATCAGACAATTGCACAGTATTTTTATTTATTAAATAATTTGATGTCATATATTAACCCTCTGTGTGCCTGCTGCGCCGAGTAACCTTTTGTGGGCTGCTTATATGAATGTCTCAGGTCAGATCCTTCATATCGCTAATCAGTGCCAGCATTAAAAATAGATAGCAGATAACATTATGGGATACATTATTACTGACAATTGTTCTTTTTTCTGTGTTACATCTGATTTTAGTCTTTAATAAACGAGGCTCATAGGCAGCACAAATACCTTTCATCACTTAAGCTTAACAAGCTTTCAAAATAGCATTATTTCCCGCAAGAGCTCAGAGTCGTTAAGATGAGACTGTTTTGAACTTAATTGTATTATAAGCATGATATTCGAAAGCTGTCCAATGAGTTCAATGATTTGTAAGAGGACTATTATGATTAACAAAACCTAATGGAGATTGCGCCGTGTCAGATAATGGCTCTGGGAAGCTGGGCTTGCCTCGGCTGACTTCTAGATCTAGGAAGGCCCTGTGTCTGTCTCAAGTGTCATCGTTGTGTAAAAGTTCCTTGCTCATTAATGAAATTGTAGAGATGCGCTGTAAAGGACCATGTAGGTACGCGGTGGGCAGAAGTTCTGACTAAATGAAAATGATTTAAACCCCTGCATGCCAGTAAAATGAGAACTACTGCTGTTGCTGTTACAAAGAATAAAATAAATAGCTCTGTCACACTAACCTTCGCACTGGATTTGTCTACTGAACATTTAGATTACCTTTGTTGATTTATTTACTGAAAACAAAGTTCCTGTAAGCTTTTACATCAAAAACATCATATTTAGCCATAAACCTGGCAACATCATTTTTTATCTGAAAGAAGGTTCAACGTTTCGATGTTTTGTACATATCTTTCTCAAGGGAGCTTGTGTCTGAATGTAACAATTGTGTGTGTGTGTGTGTGAACGAACACACACACACACACACACACAATTGTTTTATTCAGACACAAGAGGCACACACACACACACACACAATCGTGTAGGCAAAAACAGCTTGTTGATGTGAGAGGTCAAAGGAGAATGGCAAGAATAATCAAAGCTAGCAGGCAAATAATGGTGGCGTAGAACAGTGGTGTGCAGAACAGCATCTCAAAACACACAACGCGTTGGTTCTGGTCCGGGATGGGCCATTGCATCAGATGACCACACCGGGTTCCTCTCATATCGGCTAAAAACAAGAAGCAGCAGCTCCAGTGGACACACGATCACCAACACTGGACAATTAAAGAGTGGAAAAACATCGCCTGGTCCGATGAATCCCAGTTCCTGTTGCGCCATGTCTACGGCAGAATCACGATTTGGCTCATGCAGCATGAGTTCATCCTGCCTGGTGGCAGTGGTGTAATGGCGTGGGGGAATGTTTTCTTGGCACGTGTTAGGTCCTTTGATAACAAACGAGGAACACCACAGCGTATCTGAGCATTGTTGCTGACCAGGTGCACCTATTTTGTTTAATTATCTGTCAAAGCGTCACATTTTCACATCCATCGTTAGATATTTACATTTTTATTATACCCTATAGCGGTTTCACAAATTTAATTAATAATTTCGCCTTTTACCAAAAGTAATCTATATATTTTTTATACATCTATGAATTATGCATTTAAAATAAATACATTTTAAATAATTTAAAAAAATGTCTTATAAAGTTTGTGGCACTGCATTTAAATGTAAGTAAGGTTCTGCAAAGAATATAACAGAAGCTCTTCAAAATATACGAGCTGTCTGTGTATGTATTGTTATAACGCTGTGACACTAAATTTGTAAATCTATTTTGGTAGTGCATCAAAGATTTTGAATTGAGACAAGGTAGGCGACTAGCTTCCAATTTACTTCAGTGTGTAGTGTCAGGTTTGGTAAACAATGTTCTTTACATCCAGTCAATTGGATTAGCCAAGAGATCAATAAACATACAGGGAATAGAGTAAAGGATTGTAAAGTTCAAAGGATGCTCATATTCAAGGTTGTTAACCCTATTTGTTCTGTTATTTCCTGTATTTTAATGAGCACATGTGTAACTGTGGTGAGAGTAATTCACAAAGGCATCTCAGCACAATTCCCCAGTGATGTGTATTTTTATATGCCAAGCATTTGACTGGATTATTCCTGACAATTTGCATTTTTCAAGTAGAATTCACAATGCTAAAACTTTGCTTTTGCCATGCGTGTGTACATATCCTCCTATGCTTTGACAAGCATAAACCAAGAATGACTGAATTATTCCAATAAACTGGATCACCCTTAAAGCCTTGCTACCTCGCTTTTAAACTGCCTTAATAGTAAAAAGCTATGCCAAAGGTGTAGCTTATTTTCCTGTTCTGAATAATAAACTCTCTACAGTTAATCTACGGTTGTAGCCTTTATCTACACTTCAAATGTCATACAAATACTCCAGGCTAAAGTGATTATTAGTGTGGTGTTAGAACAAAATCATTATTATATTAAGGATTTAATTGCTGCCAAACTGTATATTACATGTCTTGGATCCACCATTTTATCCTCCTCACATGACTGTGTGAGCCTGGATGGCAATTTTTCTTTTTTAAAACATTATTTATTGTTTTTGTGATGTTGTATAATATGACTATGACTATGAATGAGGTTTTAGGTAGGAGTGGTGAAGTAGAACACCGAGCACTTCGCGTTCATAGCGGCTCGTAAAGATCAGTGAAACCTGTCTGTTTTACACCAGCGGACGAGCAGGTGCAGAGATAGAATTTTACTGGCATAAACAAGGCTAGTCGGTATAATTTACCATTAATCTGCCAGCCTCTGCTTACAGGTTATATTCTTATTTGCATACTGATATCAATGTCATATTTCATAACAGGGATCGGTTTATGATTTTATCCTTGCCCTTAGTCTTTCCACTTGCATAAATGGCGTCAGCACGAGAGGGTGGTACGTCTTTAACAGTCTTAAATGGATCACAAATTGCTATCACTATGGAGCTGGACCCCTTCGATACACATAACAATGACTAGACCTCAGGTGTTCCGAATATCACACTTTATTTCTCTTCTCAATGCAAAAAGCATGATTACCTTTATATACAGGAAAATGCAACAGAATGCGCTAAATCGAAAGAATGTTAGCACTTCGGGTACTATTCAATTGTTTCTTTTTGAAACGGCATAATTCATGTCCCCCCCCCCCCATGAACAGATGAAACATGCATTACGCCCCCCCCCGCTTTAAAATTAGACTTGCTAATTTATATCCGTTATTTATTCTCACCAGTTAACAAATGATAAATATGAAGTTATGACTCATAATGTTTAATTTTTAATGAGCATAGTAGTATATATTAGCATTTCTAGTTTTGCAGATGTTTACAAAGAAGCTTTAAAAAGTAATAAAGCTGGTCGTTGTTGGTGTTATGTTTTCTGGAGGGGGGATAATTACGCTGGAGAAACTGAGTCACATAGACTCACAGGAGTTTCTTTTCTCTATCTGACATTTCTATGTGTGGAAGGGATTATGATTGGTTCAATACACTGATTATTTGATTTTTTATAAATGCAAACGGTACGTGTGGACACCGGTTTCAGGTTTGAATGCCCACTTACAAATTCACGTCGAGGGACTTTAAAATACCATTTATTGCCTATATTCTTCACACTCATGGTAAGAGGGAGATGGCGTGGGGGCACTGAGGTGTACTGTGTCCTGTCCAGCGGGTTTATTTGCATATCATGCCACTGCTACATGCCACCACAATCTGGTTAAGCTCTGCTCCTCTGAGCCTTCTGAGTACAGCTTCCATTCAATAATTGCTCTCTCTCAGGACTGATTCTCAGCAGCTTTAAAAGAGAAGACAACCAGTTTTTCTTTTGGTTCTTGTATATTTTCAAAAATATTTCAAAAAATGATGCACTAAATCTAACAATTGTTAAACTAATACTTAATGATTGCTCTAGATCAATTCTAACACAGGAACGTAACAGTATCCACGCATGTTACAGGCATACTTGTTTTTTTTTTATTAAAATGAAAATGTCTTGTTAGCTCAGGAAATAAGCACCCTGGACTACATTGAAGTTTGTAACTTGTGGTTTGTAAATTTTGTTCAATACGACTGCTTCTTAATACCGTAGATAGGTTTAACAAGTCTGCCATCAGGAAACCTCTGCATATGTGTGTGAGACAAGAAAAGCGGGGGGGTGCCATTGGATTGTTTATTTATTTAGCTCTGCTATTGAAAAGGAAACACAATACGTTGCTCGCACAGTAATACATTCTGCCAGCACTGTCTCTGCTCTGCATATGCGTTATGAATGTAAGCAAGCAGGGCTGAACCAACCTATGGGCCAGACCAAATCAAAGTCGAAAACTTTATTGGGTTTAAAACAAAAAAAATAAAATAAGAAAATGGAAAATAATGGATGTATCCCAACTCCAAATGTTTTATTGCGGTGCCACATAAAGATTGTAAACAAATACTTTATCGTATAACAATTTAAAGTCTCATATAGTTCTGTTTCTGGAGATGTATTAATGGTTTCCTCTCTTTTAATGCCAAATTTGACTGCCAGTTTGGCCACTAAGAGGCGTAGGGCAGGCACTTGGTATGAAAGGGTACTGCAAATTTGAAGTGGTTTTGCTCATCACGTTAGCAGTGGGGTTTTTGTGTGCCTAATTGAGTGGTTATGTGTGAATTCACCAATGCAGTGTCATTTTAGTCAGTACATCCTGTCTGCTCTTAGCTATGAGTGTATAAGGCTAATCTATTTTGGCGATTATTTACTGATTTTTACTTTCGCCTCAAGGTGCGATTATAAGGCTCGTCACACCTAGGATTTGGATTAGATTCCAGGCACAAACTTTATTTCAGAACAATAAATGAAAAAAAACACAGACTTAATACTTTGTGCCAATGTTTATGCCACCCATCTCAGTAAATATGGGGGGATCAGAAATTCTGGGACAAAAATGGTTTGTAGGAGTTGGAGGCCATGTGGTTTTCTGGAGTTACCTATCCTACTTCTGTTTTCTAGTCAGGGACCTACACTGTGATTGGTTGACAGCTGCTGTCTTGTTTCTGACTTTTGCATTCAGAACTAGAAAAAAAAGTGAAACGGAATGTGAAAAGTTAGATTTGGCCCCAGAATGAATTAATAGCGATAAAGAAAGTAGAGATGTCAGTATCACATGTGAAATGTCAGTATCAGCAGTGCGATAACGTTTTGATCTAGTCCAACCCCTGGTCTCACATAAATACCAGATAACATTTAGAGAAACCAATTATAACATATTGCATTTCACAAACAGTTATCTTATAGAACTGTACTGTTTTCCTGCACTGCAGGAATTTACTTTAAATGTAAAGTACATCAAATTAATATATAAAATTGACTACATTTCTGTTTTGGTTACATACGAATACATGCATTTTACTCACACATTTTAACTTTTTTTGTTATTAACACGTACAACTTTGAGGAGGGAATAGTGGGTTGGGGCAGTCAGTTGTAATGAAAAAAAAGAGATATGCTATTTTGATCTTTGCATGTTTGCATGTGTGTATGGACTGTAGGTTTTGCAGGGGTTCACCCTGTTTGCTTCTGCGTCACTGTTCCTATCACCACTGGATGGGACACGTCAGCCTTGACTCCAAGACTGACTATATTGTATCACCAGCATCATCCCGCTCCCTAAAGATTTTAAACAAATTGTTATTGAACCGGCTTTAAAGAACTGGTGCCCTACATTGTGTGAATAGTGTTGGTGTGCGTGCACGTGGGTAAGAGTGTTTACCACCCTTAACTCTTTTACCATCACCAACACGGTGAGCCTGATGGGGAGTTTGTCATTTCAGATCGTGCAGAGCAGGTTTCCAGGTGCAGAGACAATAGTTAATTCTGAAGGCCAGGCCAGTGAATCCATCTATCCTGCCATTGTGGGGTTTTTTTTCCCTCTTTCTTTTTTGCGGTTTCTCTGTCATCCCCACCTGATCTGCAAGGTCAAGCTGGTTTAATGGGTTTACTTCTATGCCTCTCTCATTACATCAAAAACTGGTGATGGATCCGGTATGGACAAAAAAATTTATAAATAAATAGAAAGCTGTCAAGATGAATCACATTCTCCATTTACTACAGAACGAATCCATCGTTGAGTATCCTTGAACATTCTGTGGTGGTCCGTAGCCTCTGCAGCGTTGCCCTGGCCTTGCTTCACAGCTTAATTAAAAGTATATTCCTTTACTTTCAATATATCGGCAGATGTTTAGACTTGCATATACATGCAAACAAATACACTCACAAAGCCAGATGAGCATAAATGCTACATACATACACTTTCCTCACAATTTCTTACATGCCTACCACCCCACACATTAAGTAATTCATATCTCTCGGCATTTGATTTAACTGCTTTCACACCGCCATTTACTTTTGAAAAGAAAATCATTATTTTGTATAACTTTAGGCCCACTGGCTGGAAAATAACAATTACTTTGCTCCGGCGAGCCGCTATTTCGAGACTGTAGGAATATGTAACGTTTCAAGCAATGCTGAAAGCCTCATTCAGACATATAGCCTTAAACGGGCCGGATTGCTGCAGTGACACGTGAGGAAGAGGCCTGCATGCTTTTTGCATACCTAGTAAATGAATTAAAGAACGATCTGATGTCAGTTGTTTGGCCTTTTCATAAATTCTGCATAAATATATATATGTGAAGAAGAAAAAGACACACAACAGGCTAATAGAAATGAATGAACTACTCAGCCGTAAATTTGCAGTGGGAGATATGCTTGTTCTGATTGGAAAGGGCACCCGCTATCTACAATATTGATAATACTTTTCAAATTTCATCTGCTTTTGTTTGCATTCTGTGCCGCCTGTTTAAACACACCGAGAATTATAATGAGCCTAAACATTATCTGCCAGTTCTTTTTCAAGGCTGAACATATAACTTTATCACAATAGTGATTCGGCTACTTTGGCCGTGTTGTATCTTTTTCATTAAAACCCCCACTATCAGCTGCCGAGTGCGAAACCAGGCCGCGCCTGTGTGCTGTACACATATTTCGGTGAAGAGGTGCTTCAGTGCCAGTTGGTCATGGATGTGTGTATGGTGTAACAGTCTGGTGTGCTTGTTTATGGGGTTAGCGCCAAAAACATGGCTGGGTTGTGTGTAGAGAAGATAAGGAACGTGACAGAACTCTGCGGCTTGTCGTGTGTGCCGATGGCTGAGAGCTCAATGTTTCTAAAAATCACCAATCTGTTTCAATCTGATACCAATGTTTGAATATGTTCCTACCTCGCAAATCCAGTGTGTTCGGGTGCGTCTTTTAGCAGGTGCAATAGGCAAATTAGAATAATAGTTATAAAAATTGGATCAGTGTTGAGTGCCTGCAAAACCAAAGGAACTCACGGCAGCAGTTACATGAAAATTGATTTAGAGTGTCAAATGGGGTTAGTAGTAACAGCAAAAAACTCTCCATATGCAGGAGGGGGGGAAAAAGGCAGATTTAATACTTTCTGGAGATTGAGTTCTTATAGAAAAGGAGGGAAAGTGTAGCCGCGGGCCAAGCTCTATAACTATCAAAGCTAGATAAAAAAGAATAACATCTCAACATATGGCTTGGCTATTGTCCTCTTTGCTAGGAAGATGTAGGTTAGAATACAATGCGGTGTTACACTGCACTTTACAACCCATTCACTTTGAGAGTACCTGTGTGTTTTTTCATTTTTTTTAGTTTTTTTAAACAATGGTATCAGGGTCCATGAGATTTAACCAAGAGCGATGGCGATTCCACAGTCAAAAGACCTGCGTGGAATCCTTTAAAATCCAGGTCTTTTAAAGGTCTTTTAATGATTTAAAATTGTTATTTACTTTTATCTATATAATATTGTATAAACCATCATGCATATATCACTTACCATGGCCTTGATTTAGGACACGGCTATGATATGTCATAATCACAGGGGGATTTTGGGTGACTGATCAAACCTTTCCACATTCTTTTCTGGTTACTTTAGCTTTGACCCAGATTTATAAAAACTGAAACAGCCAGAGATCTAGCACAGGGTGACAGCAATGAAACCTCAAAAGTCCAGCACGATTCAAAACACTAATTTCTCAACATTTGATATTGTCTTATTTGTACAACAATACAAGCCCCTAAATACGAACCTTTCTACAATGTATGACAGTGTCTGGTTAAATGATTACATGACTGTCTTGGCGTGTGAAATGTTTATGTGAACATATGTAATAGCAGATGTATATCACCAGGCATATTAATTTCTTTGGATTAAAGGCATAGTATGGATTTAAATAGTAATTCAATTGATTCTGAAATGATAGAAATTTTAAAGATACAGGCAACACAATGAAAAATGTGTAAACCTTATACACATATATACATACACACAGATTTATAGAACTAGCATGAGTTGTTATCCTGTTTTCAAAAATAGACACATATGTTTTGGCTGTCAACACAGGTGACGGAAAAGCAACTAAATAAATAACTATGTTATTTTATTTAAATTTTTTAAAGGAAAACGATCTTTTACCTACCATTTTATGTAACTGTCTGCATTTCATTCAACAATAATAAAGCCACAAAGAAAATATGTAGCATCCTATGGTAAAAAGGATACCATGCTTACATTTTCTTTCTGTAGTGTATGTGGTCAATCTGTGTCTGCTTCAATTCCTCTGCACAATTAGGCAGAGAGTGGTTGAATGTCTGGACCAAGAATCCATAATGTCACGCAATCTAATAGTTTTGCCGAATTAGATTTATTGTTACTTTTTTTTCCTCCAATATTGAAGTCAACACGGCAGCTGAGTTACTAGGCCTCGAGTAACCCAATTCGTTGGGTTTCGGCTGAGGAAATGATATATGCGTCTCAGAGAACGCAGGAGTGCTTTTTCACTATTGTATGCAGCCCATTATCCCTTTTCCCTATGATTTCAAGGAGTTTACTTTATCCAAAAGAGGGCTGGACAACTTACAACTTGGAACACGAAAATGGGAAACACTGGTATCCTACTAAAAGAACAACTTGAAAGCAAAATTTTCTATTATGCCCTGCCAACACAATTCCAGTGAATTGCGTTGAAGTGAGCATTGCTTACCTAACTTCTGACAAAGGGAAAATCTTTACTTCCCATTTTCCAGATTTCAATGGACAAGCAGCATTGAAACGGGCCTGAGATCTCATTGAACGAGGGGGATTGTTTTCTAAGTGACTAACACCCTCATCAGCTTAGACACATGCACCTGGGACAGTCACTGCTTAGTATGTTTCTAAAGGTGCTGCTCAGTACATTTCTAAGGGTGTATCCTTCTGTCTTTCATCTGCCATCCGCATCAATTACAAACCTAAACACACCTGTGCCATGCGTCCATCTTGAGTACACGCACGGGAGAGGTCCGGGCACGCCCATCTTTCGGTTTTACTTTAGGCCCATCACCTTCCCTAATATCACGATAAAAATAAAATGCCTGTCAAAGATTCATCACTTATGAGGAGTTGGACAGCCAGTCACCTCAGTGGCAGTGACCAGGAAGAAACAGGCATTTCGACACATTAAGAACTTCACCACATTCTTCCTTCACCATGGCCAACGAAAAGCCCAGGTTTAAGCTTCCTCTCCTACACCTGTGCTCCTATTTTAAGCAATCCTCCAACGTGACTTGTCAGTCGAGCCCCAAATCCCTCTTAATGCTCAGTAGTCCTGAACCAAGAATCTTATTGTTTGTACTAGCGATCAGACAAGCCGTTTTCTACTCCCTTCCAAATAGAAATAGTTAAGGTAAAACTGCTTGATGATGGTGATGATAAAATTACTATGAAAAGGTTCTTAAGCATGTACTGTATTTCTAAAAATGTCAACCATCTGCAAAAAATAAAATAAAATAAAAAAGTAATAGAGACAAAGCTTGTGCCCCTGTGTATGCATCTTTAATTTAATATATAATCTGGGCATTTTAATGCACATCTGCATGAGAGAGCGAGAGAGAGAAACTGGTCCAATAGCACATAGCACTATCACCTATAGTGATGCTTTAAATACTGGTTGGGCATATTCCCCTTCCCTGGCAAAGGTTTAGGATACTTTTTTTAACATTTTATTTCCGTATAATGCATCTTTCAGTTCTGCATTTTGCCTGCATGAAATTCATTTTCTAATGGAAATATTTGTTTTGTAAATCAAATATGTATTATGCACAGAATGCTAAGCGCAAATTAAATTATGTTAATGAAATGAAAGAAATATTAAATGCATATTTCATGGACAAAACATAACCCCGGCGAACAGCCATTTCTTGATAAAAATCTTTAAACACAATCTCATTCAGAGAAAGACATATTGCCAAGGCAGATAGCACCTCATTAAAATGGTCTCCATTAATATCAGTGCTTAGTATATATAGGATTGTAAATAACCACTGGGGACTAGAAACCAATAATAAAATACTGTCTTTAATAGCACACTATTGATGTCAGCATATAAAATAAAAGTAAATGTATTGGTAGAATTGGAAAATGGGGGTCCAAGCACGTATAGTCAAAGGCTGTAAATTATTGCGTATTTGAATAGAGCTGACAGCAGCAAAGATGATACAGATATCAGTAATAGGCAGAAAATGATGCTGACCTCACAACAATCTGACTAAAGACTGTTTTTAAAATTTTACATTGGTTATACTTAATGAATAATAGAACCCACTGCCATTGTTGTGCAGATCATGATGTAAACAAGTAAACAGAAAAAGTGAGAACAGGGCTTCTTTGCCTAAATACGTGAATAATAAACCATAGCGGATTTATTTTATAACAGAATAAATGCAAAATAAGGGGAGTGTTTGACCTCTCTCACTGTGGTCCGTGCTAAGTACCTTAATTGCCCCATAATTGATCACTGCCTGTCGTTAAATAAATGTGTGATTTCAATCAAAACAATGCCACATTTAATGCCTTTGTCATCTATATTAAGTTGCTGGAGAGGTAAGCATTCTGAATCAGAATTATAGCATTATTTTAAATGCTAGCGTACTTGCTTATTTCGGTTTACCGACAGGCACTGAAATTTTTAATTCCTTCGATTATGTCGTTTACATCGAGGGACTATGCTAATAATGATGTAGGCTGAATTTATTTATTTCAAAGCACTTTTTAAATTTGGACGCACCAATTGTGCCAATGAATCTCGCTTGTCGCCACAAATCCTGCCACCAAACTATGAGAAAGGGTTGGGAAGTAGAATTATTGGCTGTCTCCGATCCAATCCCCTTTAAGCCACACTTTATTTTACACTCTGCTCTCAACAGCAGGACCACAAGTAGCTGATTTAGCCAATCGGGAGGCTCACCTGCAAGCCCTTTTATTAAAATAGAAACATAAGTCTCTAAATGCCAACCACAGATTTTTTTTTAATTTGAAGCAAACAGATTAGCCATATTACTGGGTTCAAATAACAGATCTGACATGCTTTCATGTTGGGCAAGGTGGGTGAGGTGAGGCAACGGGGTTATCTCAGGGTGAGCAACAGTAGAAACAATAAGGGTGATGCAAGGTGTCAAGGTATCCAGGTGTCTTCCTTCCAGCCTCACATGACACACATATTACCCCTAGACCCCCTTCACGTTCCCCGGCCTTTCATCTTTAGTAGTTTTGGAGAACAGCTCTTCAAAAAAATAAATAAATACATTAAATAACAGACCCGGCCATTTAACTGCAGTAACTGACATCATGATGCATAATAATCTGGAAATAATAGCTTTTTATAGAATTTTGTTTAATAAACTGAGATGGATGTCTCTGCATCTCATTGCAGCCTACTACACGAGCGGCGGCCTTTTGTGTAGTGGAACCACCCTTCATCAGGGTGCGCAAAGCACAAGCTACTCTTATGTGTGTACTGTAATTACCAAATCACCGTTCAGAATGCGATTTTTCCTTATCATCTTCCCTGGCCCACTCCCACTCTAAGAATTCTCATTTAAAAAATCCATATTTCAAACAATGGGGTTTGTGATGACTTCATAGTGTATGCTTTAGCAAAGAGATAAACAAAGAACCATCGGGGTAGTGGAGTGAAAAGGAGCAGAACGCGTCTCCCATTGCTAGCAAAACCCCCGAAACCTCGAGGATAAGATGGGAGGTAAAAAGGGGAACCGGGGCATGCAATCAACTTTATTCCCTTACTGTGAAAATCCATAAACCAAACACAACACAGAGATCCACTGTAAATATGGCGGTGGAAATAAACGGCCTCGCTCGGTAATTAAAATCTTTTTCTCAGCTTAATTAGAAAAGCAGAATTGATTTATGACAGGTATAAATTAACTGGGTGATCGAAAAAATTGTGTGGCAGCTGAAGGTAGATTTTATTTTAATGGTCAGAAAGCATTGAAATGCACCTGCCCTTGGATAATTGTCTGATCAAAAATGATAATAACTAAACTGATTAAAATAATAAAAACTGATCAAAATTATATGATGTCTAGTTATTTCTTTGTTTACATGAGAAACGTGGTGAATAATTATTTCCAATACCAAAATGCCCATCCTTTAGATTTTCTGTGCATTTTTGTAATCGGAACAAATAGCGACTGATACATACAGCAGCTTTCAAAAGCAAGATCAAATTTTTCTTACTATATTTGTTAGGATTAAAAGTTTGATACACCGCATTGCATCTGCTAGCTTCAGAAATGAATGCCTCAATGATTTACCGAACAGGAAGAGGAAGCCAGATCTATCCTCCTGAGGAAAGTGAATACGAGCCAGGCTACAATGATGAAGATGATAAGCAATATGTATTTCACTTTACAGTACAAAAATCTGATACAGTAAATTGAATTTTAACGTCCCAGGGGTACCGGCTACAGTGTGATTTAAGCCCCAGTCTCCCATGCCAAAGGCGACAGTCTCCACATCGCTGAAAGGTTCAGAACTCTTCAGACTGAGACTTCAGGATCACGGCTACACTCTCTCGCCTGTAGTTACAGCTCACCCTTCGCAAGATGGCTCAGACACAGGCTTGTGTCATGCATTTCCAACGGCAATGTGTAGCGTTCTGCGGTCAGATTCTAACCCTGGTCTCCCATGTTTTGGTTGACGCTAAAGGACAGTGTAAAACCCGGCCTGCAATGGACTGCAGCGACAGAGATGCTCTACGAATGGAGCCCAAGTTAACTTTATTGTAATGAAAAGAGGCTGCCTGGAATTTCATATACAGCAGATAGGTGTTTGAAAGATTACGTTCCTGTAAAGAATAAAATCTCAAACATCCAGTACCGTCGACCAAACTGACTGAATTGCCTTACCGCGATCAGTATATCGCTTATAATCTCTCATCGTCGTGAACAGAAGGCAACGATCGATGGTTAGTTCATCCTTGGGATCAAACGTCCGTAATTCAATTTCCATTCACCGAGTGCTTGTGAGGTTTCCCAAAGCAGCTCTGAGCAACTAAAAAATGATGGTTCAGTCTCGCTCATCAAAGCCTCAACCCCTGGCAAGAACTTTATATGATACTGTCAGACAGGGCGAGAGAGGAGGGAGAGTGGCTGGAATTATAGCAAATGCAATTAGCTGTAAAGATACTTCATTTGGTGATATCTTTGAATATCGTTCTGTAACACCTGCTGTAAAAATTACAGTTTATTGATGTCCAAAGCAAAATAACATGTTTCTGAAATTTTGTTAGTAATTCTCACAAACTAGCATCATACTCAGTGGTGATAGTCATCTGCCTTTTTGACAACAAGGTAGATATTAAGGCTATTGATTTTAATAGCATAATGACAAATGCTCTTGTTGTACCTGGGAAACCAAAATAGAGCTGTCAATCGTATGATGCCATGGAGAACTTAAAAGGAACTGCAGAATAGCTGAGGAGAAATGGAGAAAAACCGGTCTAAGTTCACTGCGACATCCTAAAAGAACAAACTTTTGCTTATAGCAAGGCTGTTCGCACAGTGAGACAGGCCAATTTTTCCAAGTTAATTACAGACTATGAGAACAATCCCAGAATACCTTTGATCACTTACTCAACCCTGCACCGTTTGCTAATTGACTAAATAGTTACCCCACGAAGGCCCACCAAACTAGACCATCCTCCGACCCCTCCTTTTTGCTTTGAGCTCATTCGCAGTGATAAACGACAGTGAACGCTGTGCCTTCGCTTCAGACATGAAATTCTGCACACATATTCCAACTGCATTCTTTAAAGGAGTGCATGGCAATGTGTCTCTCAGTGTACTAAGGGATAGCGGAACACTAGTAGGGCCATTACAAATTCATTAGTAAATCTATTATTGTTATCAATATTATAAACATGCGTCATATTAGCATGTGACTGCAATTACAGATGAAGCTATCATGTATGTGTCTGCACAGTACCTACAGAATGAGGACCTGGGTAACAAACTGTAGTGTAAAAAAAAAAAACACCCAGTCAGTTTCTGAATCTCCCATATGGAGGCTCTTCACACGTAAATAGGATTTCCACAGCTGCCGGTGAGACGTGAAGTCCGTGCTCGTAAATCGCATTCGAGGACGTGTTGCTGCTTCTTTAATTGATGTTAAGGGTTGATCTTGCGCTATCATGCTTCGGGAGATTCCTGTGACTTTGTTCTCCTCTTTAAAACAAACAAGCAAGCACAAACCCGATGGATATGGGGACAGGGGATACATCTCCACATTGCATGTTGTAGTTCTGAAATCGCACAGCTTTATCTGAGGGCAATTACATAGACAAATTATTGTTTAAATAATAAAGAAATGACAATATTGCATATGAAAGGTTATAATGCGAAATGGAAAATCCCAGTGAATCCAACACAGCCATGTGCCTATTTGATGGGATACAGTACTGTCCTAATTTTTTGCCTTTTTTTTTTAATTGTATACCATCTGGTCGCCTCATCTTCCACAAAAACAAAACCAAAAAAACAGAGTGTGAATTCTCTCTGTATTCACCCGTGTGATGAATAATGGTGGCCCAGGTGCCATGAGTTAAAGCATGAACATAAGGCATGGGATTATGTATGGAGATAATATTCTATTGTAAAACAAGACCCTCTTTTAAAGTGATAACAAGCCCTGGCCATTCTTCCCTTTGCAATAATAATCATTGGACATTTAATTGGCCATTCTAAATATGCTCTAATGCAAAGCAAGGATGCATACTCTCCTGAATGAACAGGTGATGGGGGGGGGGGGGGGGGGAGATGGCTCTTAACAGCAACCCTTTTGCGTAGTATGAAGGTCAGAAACAGTGCGATTATTTGGCTCCGTGGCTCTGAATTATACCACCAAGCTTTTAAACCGCATTGCCTTAAGTCTCACCGAGACATAGTGAGGCGAGCCGTGCTCTCTCTTTAAACAGTTTTCTATTGAAGGGGATTCAATCACCATAATGAATCTGAAGCCAGGCGACAATCTTCTCCACAGAGACAATTTCTAAAAGGTTATAGAATTTGTGAAATGAACAGCTTGGGGAAGTAAATAGCTGCGTGTGCGGGGAATCAATTACCCCAGGACTCAGCAGTCATAATATTTAGTGCATATCATTCACTGTATTTGGCAGGACAGGGGGAGATGTCGGCCGTCCGGCGGTGTTTGCTTTTTCGAGGGGTTCGGAGACGTGGGTCATTGCGTGGTGCATGGACTTTTGTTCTGGGCTAAGCCAGAGCCAGCTGTGTTTCCACGGAACATTTTCTGCGGGAAATCATTCATCTCCCCCGGATAAATAAATATATAAATAAATACATACTTTCGATGGTGGTGTTGTTGAAGATTATCGTCTTGGGTTTAGATGGGTGGAGCAATTATTCAACGACGTCACGGCAACTTGCTCACGGTTGACAATCACTGTGTACACTGCTGTCGCCTTGCAGCAACTTATCCATTTATGAGACCACTGGATTTTAGCTGCATCGCCCTCATTAGAGCATCCTGCACATCCATCATACAACCATCCTACATCCATCATACAACCATCCTACAAAAAAAAAAGTCAGTTCAGATGTTAAGATCCAGGTCACATGTGCCCTATCTTACGTTAACAGGACTCCTCTCCTCTCAAGTCAGAGAAGAGGAGCTGTTTTTGCTGTTTTGGGACCATCCGGCCGCCCCTCAGATGAACCCTAACCCTAACCCCATACAGCGCTCTAAAGCTATGTGCTAGGAGCGCACATCAGCGGCTTATTGAACACGTTCTGGAATAAATGCGCAGAGAAATCAAAGGGAGATTACATGGCTGACCATGTCTCATCCTTAATATATTGAACATAGCCTTTGTGCAGGCGGAGGAGAGTCATAAGAAACGGTATTGTACACCGCTGAAAGACGCTGTGGGGTCTTTGCATGACTAATCTATTTTACTGCATTATTCCATTCAATCCGCCCTTACTCCATGCCTCCGACTTTCTGCGCCGCGCTCAGTAAGTTTCAGTGAATGGATAATTCTAATGATTTTTGAGGAATTTGGAGAGGCCATATGCAGGAACAAACCTCTTTGTTCCAAAGCATACTTCATTACAAAAAAAAAATCAAAAGAGGGAAAAAAAAGCGGCATTTAAATAATTCCAGGAAGCACATTCTTTTAAACACAGAGCAGAAAGGAATTCTGTACTTCTGCTTTTTACATAACTTCCAGGAGCCACTTTTCCCATATGCCAACACACACCCACACACACACATGCATGCACACGTACACACACACACGGGCGCACACGGATGGGGGAGGGGGCATGTCTGTTAAGGGATTATAAATCCTAAACTGATCAATTCTCACCATTTGAATAAAAAGATAAAAAACGTGTAACATTTTTGCCCAATTATAGCAATCAGGCAAGCTGCTAATACCCAAACACCTGCGGGTGAAAAGAATGGTTTACAGGTGCAAACCATCAAAACATTTTACACAGACAACAGACACAAACTTGGGTATCATTCAAAAACCCCTCGGCCAGAGTCGCTCAGTCAGTAAAGGTGCTCACTGGAGTGCAGATTTGACCCTATGGGCTGGGTTTTGAGGATTCCAATCTGGGCTGTCTAATTCCTAAATTATATAATAAGAGAGCACAGCCGCGGTTCACAATTGGGGTGGGTTAAATCGGTAGGGTTTATCCTGTCCCGCTGCAAATGAGCATCACCTACCAGCTTGTCGAGGGCTTGCTGGCTGCCAGTACCACGAGAGGGGCGCATGCGCCTCTGGCTTAACCTCTAGTTTGGCCTGTCTAGCTTGCAGAGTGCAGAAGAGACAGGTGGCTCAAAAGCAACTAGAATTGGAGGAGACTAGTCACACTTCCTCACCTTCCCTACGTGTGGTATTACCTCACCGTGCCGAGATTCATTGGCACCAATGGGAAATCCAAATCGAGAAATAGGAGAAAATACAAAAAGTAATTGGGGATTCCAATTTTATTTAAAAAAAGACTGCATCAATAACAGCAAGCTTGCTGTAGTGATCAAGGCTCTCTGAATAGATGGAGATTGACCCTATGCACAGTTGGTTTGTGTTTGTCGCACCGGTACAACGTACACACTCACTTGCAGGCTCATAGGGACAGCTAGTGTTGTAGTGGTAAGTGAATGGATGCAGGAATGGTCAGCTGTGCATGTTGCATTGAATAAAAGTGTCTGCTGAGCAACAGGATTGAAACTCATTTCGATTCCTCGAACAGCAACGAACATGTTAACATTCAGAACTCATACGGCAGGAATTTGATGAACTTGTCATACCCAGATATGTCTCCAACAGAGGAGCCATCAATGGGAACAAGGGCCATTTCACTTCAGTCAGACAAAAATAGAGATGTGTTGGGCAGTCATAGAAAGGTCATGTTTTCTCTGCAGGATGTCAGTAGCCCCAAACAATATCAATTTAGTGTTAGTTTCCGGTCAAAGGCAGTACGCTTGGACATTGACTTATACACAGTAAACAACAGTTGTGCCATGATTTTCTAATACATATATTACATTTTCTGCTTATAACTAATTTAAGGCCCCTGGAGGAGGGTGGGGGGTGGGTGAGCATTAATCATTCGGGTTAAATTAGCATGCCAAAAATCAAATGTTAATTTATTCATCAGAAACAAAAGACTCAAGGAGATTAAGAGATTGATTTCAACCTGGGAAAGTTCTCAGAGGCTTTTAAGAAGCATTGTGTTTTTCAGGTCTGAACACCCACCTGGTTTAGTTCAGCTCTCAAAAGGCGTTGATCGTCATTAATGGTTTCTGTTAAAACAACTGTAAACCAAGACCCAATCATCAATTCAGCATACCCGCCCCCCCCCCCCCATACATTATTAAAGGCCTTTATTATTGGTTTTATTATTTTGAAAATGCATTGCTTTAAGCTCTGCACGATGGCGCCTGTAAACAAATGTATTATTTGTGATGAATTGCATAATAATGTCAGCATAATGTGCTTCGTTTCCACAAACGGTTTTGAGGTACTGAACTGGAAAGGAAAGAAAAAAAGAAAAAAAAGAAAAAACCCTGCCTGTCAGATTTGAATAATAATAATTTAAAAAAGCACACACATAGGCAAGGGGATACAATCAGGCCTGCTAGGGTTTGTTCTGCCTGAAAATCAAAAGAACAACATTTGCCAATAGTTAATGGAATGCTTCCTCCATGCATCAGTTTCGCTAGCGCAGCGCTGTTCTCCTTGCAACACACCTTGCGCAGTTGCTTTGCCCAGAACCGATTTGCCTCAGTTATGAGCAAAGCTATGGACACCATTCACATTCTGGTGTGCTGAATAACTGACATTTATAATTACATTTGCGTTTGCCAAAAAGCTTTGAAACCCTGTGTCTACTTCAAACCTCCTGTGAACAATCGTGTGCCCTGATGAAAATCGACTATAATTCTACAGGGATGCGATTAATCCTAAGTGAATTATGACATTATTATGATTATCTTATTTTTTGTTGAGTGGCTGCCTCCTATTTATGTAGCAGGATATTTAGTGAAGCCAATCAGGTAAAGTACTTTGCTGAAGGGCGCAATGGCAGTCGCCCTCTTGGGATTCAAACCCACAACCGCCTGGTCCAGCTCCTTGCTTTAATATACATTAGTTCCTGAAATTGCATCCCAAAGCTCATACAACACATTATGCCTGGAATGTTTTAGACTGATTTAGCATTTACAAGCGGGGGCATCCTATCCGCAAGAGAAACGAGTAACACGTGCTTCACATAAAGGCTCCTAAACAAGATTTTATTATTTCTTTTGGTTCACCATTACTTTCATTTGCACGTGCAATTCAAGTTCTCCTTCCATTTAAAATTCCTTATAATTGTAATTATGAGCCGTCTTAAGGCTCTTTCCCCATAAACCCTTTGCATCATAGAAATTCCTCCAGTACTGAACCCACACTGATACCACATGAGTTCCGATATTGGGAAATTCAGCTTGCTTATTACACATCCTATTCATTTTTTTTTCTTCACCCAATGGCATTGTTTGTTAGTTTTAAAGTGGAACAATTAAATACACATGTAATATTTTCAGATAAAAATAGAATCCTTTTACCACATCCAGTTTGGCCTATAATCCACCACATCCAGAGGAGCCTATAATTTTAATTATAACATTAGTTATTTGTGGTAAATCAGTTCATACAATGCAGTGATTTCATGGTATTTATAATTAGATTAACAGTAAAAATAAACATATTTTAATCACACGTGCTTACTAGTTGGTCCTATAAAACAGCATTCTTGACAAAGTGAGAAATCACGCTGGTGAAATAGGGAGACTTAATTTAACCTTAAACACTGGACGCACAGACTCCAGTGGGTACAAACAACAACTTATCATGTCTTTAAGGTTGTGGTAGGAATCTCAGGCCACACACATTCACTTACAACCTCTTCAATCGTAATGCAAGCTGTCTTAATAGAGATTTTGCTTCTTAGACCTTTTCTGACCTGTGCTCTGAAGCCCAGGCTATTTAACATTTAAGAGCCAGAGTGAGTGGTTCCTTGCATTACTATCAGTCGCACCAAATGCTATTTTATGACAGTCATTCTAAATGATTTGTGAATGCCTGTGAGAGTCTTTGTATGAAGAGCTACATATATAACTATATTATATTCTAGCTGTGTGTTACCTATGTAAAGGCAAAACCTTATTTTTTTATTTTCCTCCCCCTTTCCATTCTTAGCGAATTGAAGTAGAGTATACAATAACACTTTATTATTTAGCAGTTTGTCAAAAGACCGGCAATGTTCCTTCATGGTCCAAAAAGTAGCTTTGTTCACGATTAACCAGCTGACCAAAACAAAAGACTTTGAAGCTGATGCAAATTTGAGAGGTATAATCAGTCTGTAAATACCTTCTCCCAGAGCCTAAATTGTTTAGAAGGGCAATCAGACGAGTAATCCTGGTGAAAATTACGCCCATTGCCCTGGCTGCAACTTCCTGTCCGTTTTGGGGTGCCTTTATAGCGCTCAAATTGGCATTGGCTTGGTGGGGCTCTTTTGTAAGGGGGCCAAACGCATCCAGGTAGAATCCCGCAGGCGTGATTGCCACTACTGGTCGCCGCACGCGCACCAAATCCCTCCTGATTTTTACTGTTTCTGTGACATTTCATACATGGATGCAGGCTCGGAATGCGATAGCGAGCCTCTCACAAATCCGTTTAATAAATTATGCAATGTATAAACAATGGAGTGACCGTTGTTAGAGAACCTACCCAAGGACAAATCCATAGCCAGGATCTATGAGCAACCAAATCCCGTCTCTTCACTTCACCTGTAGTTTGTCAGTGACATATCTAATTTCGCTGCAGTGTCTTGGGGAATACACTGAACAACCAGATCACAAGGTAATAATTCATTCTAATACAATGCACACATTAAGTTTTCTGATGACCTACATTTACTAGTTTGCTGTCATTTGATATTATCTTGTATTTTGTTATTTCAGGATCAATATATAATGCCAAGAATATGAGCACACAAACAAGGCCATCGCTAACAACAGGTTAGGTACAAAAATAGTCCTGCAAAAAGTTTCCTGAGAAGACCATGTGTGAAATACTTGCACTACACTTTTAATTGCTCAGGTTTAAGAATAGGTTGAACTATATTGCAAGGGTGTTCTTTTTTAAATCAGTACGTTTCAATTCCAAGACTAAGCAAAGCAAGGAAGCTAATACAATATATACCATCTGATGTCAATCCAATACTCACACCAATTCCTTGTTATAATATAAAGGTATTTATAACTGGGAAACTATAACAGCAAATTCGTTTTTTGACCACGTGCTTTACGCCACGCCAAAGATGCATAACCAGCATGCTATCCAGCTGATACGAGCGTTACTAAATGTAACAAACTGTCTTAGTCACAAGCTGGCATTGACAATTTTGGTACAACATCCATTTTAAACTAACAAGGCTGAAGGCTGGCTTTTTCCTCAACACCCTAAATGTCTGCCTGTGAACCATACACGCGATTTGAGTCATGATTGGAGAGAACAAGTTGTATTTTAAACTCACTGTGGGATTTTGCTGCTGTAGGCTTTTATAAAATGTATTAAGCTATGATCTAACTCTCACTTCAACTGAATTCTTAACCTTTCAGATTTACTTACATTCCAGACCAGAATATGTTGTGTCATGGCAAAGCGGAGTGCCTACATTTGTTTAAAACCACAGCATTGCATACTTAACATTGTAGGCGTCTGGACATACTGAAGCACTAATTAAATTTGGCAGAAAAAGGGGGAGCATGTGACTGGTTTCAGGCGTCTCTATTGGTCCATATGAAATAGAGAGGAAAGGCGTGTGCTAAAGAGCCCATGACAGTTGTCTCCAGACTGTTTGTAAGTGAGAGACACCGAGGACAGCCCCTGGCAATGCCCAAAGCAAGTTAATCGAAATGTCACGACTGGATTTAACTTTGGCTACTTGGGTGAAGCTGTGTACCGCAGCTATTCTGCTTTAGAGACAATATAAATAATATGAGAGTTTAAAAAATATATTCAAAAATAACCAGGTTAAACTATTGCTTAGAATTAATTTTCTAGGTAATGAGACATTTATATGGATATATTGCATACGATGAAGCAGTTTTTAAAACAATATGAGAAATCTTACATGGACATAGCAGACAACGCGATAAGGTATAATTATCCCCATTGTAGAAATGGATTTGTATATTTTAATAATTGTTTCCTGACACACGGTATTGTGCAGAGTTTCAATGAGGCCCTATGACAGAGAGTTTATAATAA
>JAOVYW010000007.1:6013564-6025264 GCA_025775045.1 Hiodon tergisus | reverse complement strand
CAAGCTCCACAGACAGGGCGAGGCCCTGCTCCTCCAATCACAAGCTCCACAGACAGGGCGAGGCCCTGCTCCTCCAATCACAAGCTCCACAGACAGGGCGAGGCCCTGCTCCTCCAACCACAAGCAGGCAGCGATTTGGAATGAGCCAAGTCACCTTCTTGGGCTCCACCGTGTGAGAGAAAAAGATGGTGGGCACACAGCTGTCTTCCTCCTCCTCGTCCCGCTCTTCGCCGCCCCCACTGCCACAGGCTGGGAGGCATCCGCCGCTGTCCGTCGCAGCGGGCCAGCACTCCCCCTTGTGGAGACCGTTGGACATGCCCCTGCCATCAGCGTCCTTCTCTTCCTCCGAGGAAGAGGATGTTGTGTCTTCGTCGTTCCTGTCCGTACCGTCAGACATTCTGCAAAATGAGAGAAATTAAACCAAATGATAACACAGACGTTTCCATATATAATAAAGAACCGGTGCACGTCTGCCCAACAAACCAAACGGAGCCAAGCAAAGACAAAAAGGCCCTGAAGTTAAACCTCAACAATGAAGCAGGAAGAGTCACTGTAAACACTTACAGAAGAAGCATTGGCTTCATCATCAAAGTGTCAGCAGATGAACAGCATTGTCCGTAGTTTTGCACTATTTATAAACCACGCAGCCCCTGACCGGTTATGGAGGAGCTGACATATTTTAGTAGTCTTTCCAAGCAACATTGTTCAGACCAGATTGTGGCGGATGTGGGCATATTTAACCCTGTTTAACTGCAAATTCCTTCTGGCGGACAATGTGAAATTTCCATGTTCTTTCCTTCGTAAAGCTGCAATCATCCACACTCAAAGGTACCTACAGGTTTTTCGTTAGATGTAAGGCGGTTGAATGTCTGTGAACTGGCCCTTTCGTTAGGACTAGAGAGAGGGTTCCAACGACTGTTCAGTTTAAACCCACAACATGCTGGTGTTTGGCGGGGGGACTGGCGTGGCTCAGTTTAAACCCACAACATGCTGGTGTTTGGCGATGTTCAGTTTAAACCCACAACATGCTGGTGTTTGGCGATGTTCAGTTTAAACCCACAACATGCTGGTGTTTGGCGATGTTCAGTTTAAACCCACAACATGCTGGTGTTTGGAGAGAGACCAGACAGTGCAGCTCTCACCTGTCCTGGTCATCCACCCTCTCCTCCTCAGCCTCCAGCTTGTCCAGTCTGGCCCACAGCTCCTCCTCAGAAAACTCCCCTCCACCCCCCCCCACCCCACCATCAGCCTTGGGCTTGGAGTGGGGCTTGTGCGCCAGACGCTTCTTACCTGCCGAAAGACCACAGGCACGCGCACACACGCACGGGCACAGAAAAGCAGACACAGACACACACACACACACAAACGCAGACACAGACACACACAGTTTACAGGGGAGTCCCACTCATTAAGAGAAAATAATCGACAACACACTCTGCTCGTTAAGTGCCTTTGCAGAATATTAATTACCGATTGGCTAAATGAACCAAGAAGAACTCTAGCAAGGAAGCGACACTAAGGAGAGATATCTTTGGATCATGACTCCTGCACAATTTAGCATGCATACCAATTGACGAGTTCTTTTTTTTGTGTGGTGATGAATTTCCAGGTGCAACACCATTAGTACTGCAGACCCTTGAAAGAGTTTGAGAAGTCTGTGAAGGTAAAGAGGCACCTATCGCTTCAGGGATTAAAAGCTTTGGGTGCGGCGACGTTCTTCCCATGACAGAGCACTGGCTTCTCAATACCGTTCAAATGTAACCGCAATAAAGAGCAGATTTATAACCAGTGTTTTCGTCACCACGCTTACATCAATGCGCTTGGCTTTAATTAATTATTGATTAATCACTTTCCCTTTAAGTAAAAATGCAGACCAGCAATATTAAATTGTTTTCCGAAAAAGATTACAGTCCCAATCCAAGTTCAGTCAGACCATTTCGGTGGTATTGACAACTCTCTAATCAGTGAAAACTTAAAGGGCGAAAATAAGAGGGTCAGCAGATCCCCTCACGGCCGTATTAAATCAGAAAGATACGACCCGCTCCAAACAGCCAGGCGCAACGCTCTGACAGGTGGGGTGGGGGCAAACAGCAATGGGTCAGGTGACAGGGGACAGGAGACAATCCAATCGAGTGCGGGCTGTGGAAAATGTCAAGGTAAAGTTTACAGCACATCGGCCCGGTATAAGATATTCAGAGTCAGCTTTTAGAGCATACAAGCGCCCATAACTAATGAGGGGAAATTGGTAAATATTTGCTGATGGTCTGAAAATTGCCCAGCCTCAGAACTTATTTAGAATACAAAGAGCTACTGGCTGTGTGGTGGGGGTTGTGTTGGGGTGGGGTGAGCAACACCTAATAACTGATTAGTGCTTTAAACCGACACACGCCGCACAAACCGCACAGGGCCCAAAGTAATAAGTCTCAATCAGCACTGCCGCTTTAATGGCGAAGGGGCGCCAGTGAAATTTAGCCTTTAATTGCCTTCCCTTTCCAGTGAGATTAGGGCCGTGGTAACAAGCTGCCAACTATACCTTTCACAAGGATGTCCTCACTCTCCACCTCTTCTCTAATGTCAACATAGTCTCCTTTCACCTGGTGAAGAAACAACAGGAAAGGTGAACCACGACACTGCAAGATCCTGCGGAGTCCCGCGTGAACTGTCGAAAAATCACCCAGCCTCCGCCCTTTCACAGGGCACCAGGAGAAAGCTCAAACTCCACCCTGCTTGAAGAGTGGTCATTAGTAGAGTTTTATTCTGGGCTGTCTGTTCATACACACACATTATGCAGTGCAAATATATCTCCCAACTTATTACCCCGTCTTTCAACACGGAGGAGAAACGGGAGGTGTTTGTGTAACATAAGCATAATTTACCCTCAAGTGCATGGACAGTCAGTCAAGCGTGGGGGGGGGGGTGTCTCAATATGGACAATCAGAATGACAGAGGGGACGAGAGAGAGAGAGAGAGAGAGAGAGAGAGAGAGGTGGGGGCACAGATTTCTATGCAATTAATTTAGACTGAGGGAGAGAGAGAGAGAGAGAGAGGGTTGGGGCACAGATCTCAATGGGGTATTACGGCAGACAGTTAATGTAGACAGAGAGAGAGAGAGAGGGGTTAATGCAGACTGAGGGAGAGAGGGAGAGAGAGAGGGGTTAGTGTAGACTGAGGGAGAGAGGGAGAGAGAGAGGGGTTAATGTTAGACTGAGGGAGAGAGGGAGAGAGAGAGGGGTTAATGCAGACTGAGGGAGAGAGAGAGAGAGAGAGAGAGAGAGAGAGAGAGAGAGAGAGAGAGAGAGGGGTTAATGCAGACTGAGGGAGAGAGAGAGAGAGAGGGGTTAATGCAGACTGAGGGAGAGAGAGAGAGGGGTTAATGCAGACTGAGGGAGAGAGAGAGAGGGGTTAATGCAGGATTAGAACAAGGCAGAGTTGACTGCTCTACGGGGGGAGGCAGCCTGTGAAAGAGTTGTTATTAAGTTGCTGTGACTTACACCTGACAGTTTCTCAAGGTCTTCGGTAAATCCGACTCGGTCTTCAAAACTCTTCACCACTTTACACAAGTCATCGAGTGCAATTTTTACATCTGACAGAAAGAGGAGAGAAGGGGAGAGCACGTGAAGGGGAGGGGTTACTGCACGTATCCAGGAAAGTATTCTGAATACGAAGAGGGGAAAATACATCAAGCTATAATCCTCCTTATGTCAAATGCATGCTGGGAAGAGCAGAGATTACATAACACCTATAACATCTTTAAAATTAGTTTCTACAATCTAGTCTCCCATTCTTCTACTCCTAATACGGTCAAGGAAAGGATTATTAAAATGTCTATATTTGTGTTCTGCCTAAAAGTGTACCGAGTAATTTGTCTCCGTCTAACAATACTCAAGCAACATCTGGCGCTGGAGGATTTAGGTTAGACAGGTAATTAGTGCCCCCTATTTCGTCCCACAGATGTAGACAGGTGTATTTTTATTTAAAAATCAATCACGGGCTCACCTTGCTAGAGGAGGGCCTGTGCGCTGCGCGGTGCGTTTGTGATTACTTGTGTAGATAGGTTCACAGTGGGGGGGTTGACACACTAACAAGTCCACCAACAGATGAGCGTTACACGCCCCACTACGGAAACATGCGCCTGACCCTCACGTGTTCCCATTTCATGCCATCGCCGCGAGCCCCGACTCGCGTTCAACGCGCTTTTTCAATGGCTTCCCGGAGAGTTCGCTCGGACGCGGAGAAAAACGAGAGCTCGTTTTCCATCAAGACAGTGACTGCCTTTGTGCAAACTGAAGACGGACTACTTCCTTTCTGAAAAGATTTTTTTTGTCTTAATGACCATGATTTACCTCGTAGGCAACTTCAATATAACCACCAACAGTCCGCTAACACTAGTAGAGATATTAGCTTGGCGTGGGTTATCGATTCTCATCCTGGATGTCTCGATAGTTAGTTAGCAAGCTAGCTAGCAAAGAAACGCCTGGTGGAGAACGTACCTATGGATAGCTTTCTAAAGTTAGATAGCTGGACTGTTAATTTGTTTGTTTAAGATATATTTCTGGTTTGATATTGACAATAGCTAGCTAACATTAAATAAGTTATTAATTTACCAATAATCAGATCACTAACTATCGTTTCCCCCAAATTAACGCCATTCAATATGGTGCCTCGTGTTGTCACGGAAACACGTGCCATGGGAATTCCCCCATCCACAGACATTAAGATTTACTTCTGTGTGTGGGGTGTTAGGCGGTGCTACATGACATGAGGAAGGAACCGGCCTGAGAAATAAAATACAGTCAAATGCTGATTAATGGTTTGTTTGCCGATTTCAGAAATCTGACGTTGAACCAATGATGACCTATTAACGTTTGGCGATCTGGCAGGATAGGCTTTCATGAGCACAAATTTTATGGTGGTTTTCCCGCTCAAAAGTCACTGATGTGTGAAATGAGCTGTCCTAAATAAAACATTTTTTTGGATGAAGATGAACCCGCCCTAGAAAATAATTCCCAGGGGAAATCTTTTTTTAAAAATCCCAACACTACCACGTCCTGATATTTCTGAAAACTCTTCCTGGTAAGTGCCCTGCCGACATGGTTTCCTTGGAGCACAGCGGATCTTCAGGCCCGCTCAAACGATGACCTATAGTCGGGAAGCACTTTCCCACTAACCACCGATATTACAGACGTCACAAGCGTTCACACCACACAGTAACCAGGGTCAGCGTTCAGTCACTTGCACCATCAAACACTGAACAATCGTTCAGCACGGAAGGACTACGCTACACTGGGCAAAGACAACGCATTGCTAAAGGTTTAAATAAAGGCAAACGCAGGAGCCAAAGCCACTGTTTCCCTGGTCTAACCGCTGAACTTGGCTGATTGAGCGGTAAGGCCTTCCAGAACGGGAGCGTGTTCCATCACGGTCATTTGGCACACTGCCCTAATAAATCAGCCCCCGAGGCAGCGTACCCCTCTCCGCACCCCCTCCTCCAGCCTAAAGGCCAACCGGCAGGAGCAAGCGCCTCTTCTTTAGATCAGTCTAACGGGGTTGCATCCACAGAGATGGTTTGGGCCTTTGGGAGCCGACGCAACGTGTTCCTGTGCTGAGATACAGACTCGGAGACTCAGTTAATGTCTGCCGTAGACTTGGTACATTAAAGGCCACGCTTACTAAACACCTTTAAACATTTACTTTATACCCTTTTTTTATTTTATTTTTAGGTATAAACGCACCAGCGCATCGCTGGGAATTTAATAACTGTTTACGGGACGGTTTCGGTGCAGTATCTCAGGAAGACAGGATTTTTTTTTCTATGTTGTTACATATAGAAACGTGTTAAGAGAATAATCCACACATAAACCCGGGCACAAAAACAAGCCATCATATACCATAGCAAGGGGGGGGGGGGGGGGGAAACCCCCACAAAGAAATCCATTGTGATTCAACTCATGAAATTAACTACAGACAAAAGGAAATTCAAATGTCTTCGCTGTACAGACTCAATCAAAATATTCGGATCCCTGTAACAGAAACTGAATATGTATGAACATCTCAAATATGCTGAATTTATTTTGAATATTTAATAAGATAAAATATAAGTCTATTTCGGCAACTAATAAAATCACTTCCCTCAACGCTCTGAGAACTGACAGGGAATTTTAGGAATGGGAAGAACCTGAAAGTGTTCAGGTTAATCAACATTCTACCTCTAAACTCCCGTCTTTATTTCTGCACGGCGAGCAGTCAACATGGAAATGTGTGTATCTGCGCCGAAATCACTTTCTCTCTCTGGCTCCACGTCCAATCACACCGCAGTCCCTCTCAATAAAACAAATTAACTGATTAGACATTTTAATCTCAGTTGCATTTGACCTTGTGGATTGTATCGCTTACGCTCGCATCGGCACGGCAACAATGCTCTGGGGGTTTTTTGGGGGTTTTTTTTTTTTTTTAAAGGGACAGGACCGTCTGTTCCCAGAGAAAACTCTAACAGGTTTTGGGGGGTTTGGCAGCGGCAGAGATATCCTTAGCGTCTGCGGAGACTGGCGGTTTAAGGGTTAACCCTGAAAGCATTAACAAAAGAAAATTATAGCGTAAACAGTTCATAAAACCTCACTGCCCCTGATGTCGCTCTAGATCATTAAATTTCTGCAACAATTAGACCTTTTCTCACGGCGGCAAATTGGACCCGTTGCCATGGCAAATCTGAGCCCTTAAGTCATATATCTGTGATTGCGGAAAGGTCAGATGCAGACAGTCTAATAACTCAAGGAGCTGTTTGACAGATTCCATCCAAGCATGATCACATAACAGCACAAAACTATGTCGGCAGTTGTTAAAAGCAGGAAGCAGGTCGCAGGGAAGGTTAAGGGTACGAGGGGGTTCTTCTGCTTCACTGGGCCAGGCCTGATGTGTCTAACCAAGTTGAAAGGGAAATCGTTTTAGGTACAAATACTAGACCAGATCAATGGTGATTTTTTAGTTTTTTTTGGTCTTTAAGTGGCGAGGACGAATTGAGAGTGGCGATAATTTGAGGGTGAGAAGTCAGTGCAGACACACAAACGTGGTCGCCAGTTAATGCAGCCCGCTCCTCAGACGGCTTGCTGTTTATAGAGCAGAAAACTATTTGCAGGCTTTCAAAGACATCGCTGCGTCAAAATTACAGACACACAACGGCGTAGCCCCGTAATGGCGTACGCTCAGGGATTCAGTCAAATGCAATTCCTAATTAATCACAGATTTTGTAACAACCCTAACACTTCCCATTTCCCCTTCATCACTTCACTCACAAATGACCTTGAAAGACGACAAGTCCCTGAAAAACAAGTGTCTGACATTCATTTCTTTTATTTTCTGCTTCTGTCTTTCAGCTTTGTTGGCATTTCTGCCTGGTGTGGGACTTCAGCATCCTACCAGAGCTGAATATAAGACTGACGTCAGCGCCCCCTGCTGGGGAGACAGTCTGCTGGGGCCGCTGCAGACAGACGGTCTCACACTCCTCCTCATCTCCCTCCTGCCGGGTACACCAGACACCGGACGTGTGACAGGCTGGGTTCACATTAAAGCTAAAGTTGGAGCAGACATCTCACCCATTCACTCTCTCAAATTCACTCTCACACAGCCAACGCACACCCACTCCCACACCCACTCCCACACCTAACCCCAGTCTTTCCCACCACTTGCCCTCAGCAGCGTGTAGAACCCAGAGCTCCTCACTAACCCCTAACCACTAATCTCTAACCATTAACCATTAACCACTAACCCAGGAGGAGGGTGCAGGCGTGGTTACAGAACCAAACACAAATCTGGATGTTAGCGGCGGTGGGTGCAGACAGAGGCTGGACAACCCTGTGTTGGCGGTGGTCAGACGCAGCGGTCAGCTTTAATAGTGGGTGCAGGCGTGGTCATAGAGCTAAACACAAATCTGGATGTTAGCGGCGGTGGGTGCAGACAGAGGCTGGACAACCCTGTGTTGGCGGTGGTCAGACGCAGCGGTCAGCTTTAATAGTGGGTGCAGGCGTGGTCATAGAGCTAAACACAAAGGAGGAGGCAGGAGGCAGAACGCTATGAGGGGGAAGTGTAATAAATACTAAGTATTTATAGCAGAACTTGACAATTCCCCGCTGGGAGGCAGCTGAAACCTGCGAAACCCAAGCGTGTTGAAACGCCACTAATGGCCCAGTGGGTCCGGGAGGTCTCCCTCTCCTCAGCGCCAATGCGGAGCCGGCACCATGTAGCTCTTTCTAATTGGAGCGTGTTGCTGAGTCACTGTCACCTGTCTCCACGCCGCCACGGAGGTGTCAAGCGTGTCAGAGAGGGTGAAAGCTAAACTCCACGCTCAGGGTGTGAGGACGAACAGGACAGGAAATGTGTCTCCGTGGGGTTTGGGCTGAACACAAGTGACACTTACGCGTCTTCCTGTGTTCCACCAGCTCCACGGCCTGCTTGGCGGAACAACGAGCGAACCAGTTGTCTCCCAACAGGACCGTCACCTCGTTGGTGTGGACCAGCTTCCCTGGCATGAACGCCAGGGAGCCGAAGGGTACCTGAGCAAAGGCAGAGAGGCTTGGACTCACAGTACAAAGAGCTGTTAACAACAGGCATCTCTTCAAAAAACAGTATATGGTCCACTTGTAATAATGAATTGATTTATTTATGGCAATTGAATAAATTAGAGAGAGGGGGGGGAACAGAAAGAGACAAAAGGCAGCACAGAATTCTTCCCGTTAAAATAACCCTGGATGTGGAGTCGCACGGAGGTCTCTGGTCTCACTTGTTGTCGGGGTAGAGGTCAGGTGGGGGTCACTTATAACGGAGTTACAGGCATGGTGGCGATTTCACACCCGTAATACGACTGACAATTACTGGCACCTATCTCACATGGGCGGCGGGAGATCCATTACCACGGTAACTCAAATGAAGTGGATAATTGTGCGAGGAGACCGGAGCGCGACGTACCATGATGTCATAGGACAGCCTATCAGGCAGCGTTCTGAGCCTCTCCTGGAGAACCTTGTATTCCTCCTCCACTCGCCTCCTGTAAGGAAGGAGGATGGGGTAATCAGAGCCTGGCACTTCAGGGACACACGCGAACGACCCTCCCGCCCCGTCCCGTCCCGCCCCGCGCGCTTCTTCTCCCTCCACCTGCGTTTAAAAAACATCGGACACCGGCTGTGACCAGAGACAGCACAGCGCACACTGGGGACAGAGGGGAGAAAGTCCGGAAAGGGACGTGCCTCTCCTCCAATCAGCACTGACCCTCTTCCAAAGGCGATCGGATTAGACCAATCGTACTTCCTCAGCCTCGCCGTGAGTGACAGCAGGACTCGAAGCCCTGAACCAAGATGCACTTGCACAAATGGTGACTGGAATTATTATTTCGAAATGACGAAATATTTTTACAAGAATGAGGAGAGGAGGCCTTCCGATAAACTTTCAAACAACTTGGTATCAGTTAGCAAGCATTTAGTGTTTTTACCCAGAATGCCCAGAACGCATGGCCAAGAACCTAGAGTTATTAACCTATAACATACACGATCCTCTCTAGAAAACGGCACAGCTAGCAGGGGAAAGGACGTGCAGTTTCTGATCCAATCTGCTGTCCGGGTTACGCGTTCTCAGCGCCACCGTTCCCGATACAAAGGAGGCGTTTAAAAAGGACGTAAAGCAGAGCGATGTCTTTTGATCATCAGTACCTTGGCAACGCCCAGGAAGAGGACTGTAGAAGAAAACCTCAGACTTCAGTGAGAGTGGTAAAATGAAGTGACGCGTTCGGGCTACTGAGAGGGATACTCACCAGTGCTGGATCTGTCTCTCACATCCACTGACCACCTGTCATTGAGACAGCAACAAAACTCGTTACTCAGTCAGTTCTGCCTGTGGGGCGGTCGCGCACACAGAGAGAGCTTTACAAAGCTTACACACAAACAAGTCTTCGCTCTTTTGGAAAAACCTCAATCACCTTCAACAAACGGACGACAGCATCTTGTTCCAGGGAAGGTGTCGGAACACGGAAAATGTGTGAAAGTATTTCTGCGAATCTTTTCAGATTTCATTGAAAAACTGCTGAATTTGATATTTCAAACAATTCCATGCAACACATCTGTCTGTTCACAAAAAGCCTTTTGAAATAATCAGCATGTTACTAACTTTTCCTTACCGAAATGTCAATTAATTCAGCCATTCCCGAAAGAAAAAAGTTAGATAGAGATAGACAGAAAAATAAATAAGTTTTGTTAATCAGACACTGACGAGGGGGAAAAAGTAGCAACCCCCTGGTGGAGAAGAAACCAGAAACTCCCGGGGCCACGCCCAGATCTGCTCTCCGGTTCCCGTGGAAACCAGAAACTCCCGGGGCCACGCCCAGATCTGCTCTCCGGTTCCCGTGAAAACCAGAAACTCCCGGGGGCCACGCCCAGATCTGCTCTCCGGTTCCCGTGGAAACCAGAAACTCCCGGGGGCCACGCCCAGATCTGTTCTCCGGTTCCCGTGGAAACCAGAAACTCCCGGGGGCCACGCCCAGATCTGCTCTCCGGTTCCCGTGGAAACCAGAAACTCCCGGGGCCACGCCCAGATCTGCTCTGGCTTCACCTTTCGGGGACACCATCTCCGGTTCCAGCGGTGCTCAAGAGATGCCCTCTACCGTATTTAAACTCATAATGTCTCCAGCACCCTAAGGGGTGAATACATTAGCAATGCTAACACAAACAGTACGTAAGGTGATCTATCAGATCTCTGCCGTACAACACATTTAAAGGACTTCAGAAACATCCACGTTTACAATTCAAAGCGTAACGTCAGCTTCATCGAATCTAACAGTGTTAACAGTGGGGGGGGAATTCTAAAACAATCCTTCAAAAACGTATCTCAAACGGGGTTACAACATAGTGTGTATTTTATAATTATTATTATTATGGTTAGTTTAACGTTGATCCCTAGCTCCCTACCCCACCCTACAGGAGCCACAGGCAGGCGGACAAAGCCGTGTTCAGGCCCAGGTTCTTGTTTGGGTCCAAACCGCCTGATACCGAGGTGACACCCGGTGACCCCGCAGGGGGAGTTGCAGCTTCTCAGAGCTCATGCGTCCTAAATTTTAAAAGTCACTCCGTCGTGGTGGAAATGGTTCCGATTTCCAAACGGGGCGGCATTCCCTGTAAAAGGAACCACTAAACACTGCCGTAAGTAAGAAAAAAAAACTGTTACAGACCCTTTTTGATGATTGACTGACAACACTACATGGACTGAGTGATTGACGGAACACCACGTTTACTCTTAAGATACCCTTTGGCAGCAGACACCTTGATAATGAGCAGGCAGCCGTTACTGACCTTGTGCAGGAAGTACCAGTATTTACATCAAAACATTTCAACTCACACATCTCGCCCCCCCCTCCAATTATGATGCTCTTGTTTTTTCCTACAGACGAACAATAGGTCAACACTCATCGACCAGGCAGTACTGGCTGGATCCCAGATCAATACCAGTCACTAATGTCTCAGACACCTCGCTACATATTTAAACGGCCGCGTGACTCCTGAAAAACACGTGCAAACGGACCCCTTCGCTTTACCCAAACCACGGAGACGACATTAACGGTCTCTCTCAACACGTGCAAACGGACCCGTTCGCTTTACCCAAACCACGGAGACGACATTAACGGTCTCTCTCAACACGTGCAAACGGACCCGTTCGCTTTACCCA
>JAOVYW010000007.1:5991204-6007832 GCA_025775045.1 Hiodon tergisus | reverse complement strand
TAAACAGAATCACCCCAGATGGGACTCGAACCCACAATCCCTGGCTTAGGAGGCCAGTGCCTTATCCATTAGGCCACTAGGGCAATATAAGAAAAGCACCGGGTATTGGAAAGAACACTCCACATCATAAAAAGCATCTCAGAGTTATAGTCCTAATTATCTAGTTCCTGAAGATATTGCTTTTGCTCCAGCAAAGTCCTTTTAGAGCCTGTTAGCGCTAAAGATTTTCTTTGCCCAAGCTCAGGGTTAACTGGAAACAATACCTCAACAAATGGATCAGGGTAAGGTGTGAATGATTCACAGGGGAAAGAGGAATTTCAGGATTTCTGTGTATTGTAGCAACAAACCATAACAATTACCACGGCATCCATTTGGAAGAGAAAATTAAGGCATAGCATGGTTTCACAGCTGGAAGATACTGTTTTTAAATAGCAGATGATGGTTTTGATCCATCGATCTCTGGGTTATGGGCCCAGCATGCTTCCGCTGCGCCACTCTGCTAAATGATACCGTAATAAGCTTATCACAATTATTAACAGAAATGTTTTTTTCCAGCAAAAAATAAATATGGCGTGTCTATATATTCTAAGCACATTATGAAGGCTACCACATTGTTGTCAAGTACCCTGAAAACTAAAATTTCAATTACCACATTTTTAAATTAGCCCGCTTGAACATTGCACAACAAATCTTGAATCGGGGAATCTACTGGGAGAACCAACTTGATATACAGCTGGAAGATACTTTTTTTTTTTTTGCTTTTCATTATATCTTTCTTGTTAACCGTTGGGGTTATCGATCAACTGATTTTCTCATATTCTTGCCATATAGCATAAAAGCTGCCATAAGAGTTTCACTCCAGATGGAACTCGAACCCACAATCCCTGGTTAATCCTTGGTTAATCCCTTGTTATCCTTACGTAAAGTATAATTAGATCTCAGCTCTATTTATGTTGAGCAGTTGAATTTGATTATATTAAAAAACAGAACATTCTAATTACATGTTTGTGTATTCTTACTATCATTAAACTCAAACTATTCTTTCCTCAAATCAAAAGTCAAATGAAAAAGAGGTTTTATAATAATTAGTATTAATCTTAGTACTATTATGGAATGGGAGCGGGTAATAGAACAGAACTTTGCTGGAAGCATGCAGGCGTGGTCTGAAATGCTGCAGGAGCAGGCAGGGTTGGCACTGAAAAAACAGGGCTCTAAGCTACAAGCAAATAGAGACCAACAATTATGTCCACGTTCTTCAGTCATGCTCCAAACACAGTGGTATTCACAAAAAGAACATTTACTTTTCGGTTAAAGCCAACTTTGTCAAAATTACATACATGGTAATTATGATTATATGAAACACTAAACATTTTAAATAAATTTGATATCTAACTTGATAGATATATAACGTTGAGAATTATACAAATATAAATATATGTGCATCGTATTAAATCATTTTTACAACTACAGTGTAATATTGTTCAGGGTAAAATACTTTATACGCAGTTCTGTACAGTAAGGCATTAAGATTTGTTGCCAGAAGCAGAAATGTCCCTAAAGGAGAGGCACTTATAGTTTGATCCAGTGATAACATTGAACTAAACATTACATACTTGTTACATGGTTAGATCACTATTGTCTTCAAATAATTCACATTAGGTAGAGTTCAAGTTTTTAGGTATTCAGTTTTTATCTCCAAATGTTTTAAATTTCAAATGCTAATACTAACTCCAAGTCATGACTGTTAATATAATTAATTTTTAAAATAATTCCAATATAATAATGCAATTGAAATGGAGTTTCAGGGTATAGAAAATCTAGCCTACAAACCTTGGTTACAAAAAAATCTTGGATTCTTTAATATATTGATCAGTGACTAAGACAATGCTTTCATATTTTGACAAAACAGAAATGTAATGCAGAAATGTACTAAATTATCTTTTGATTAATAACCAAACTATATGGATATCTCTCCAGAGGGAACCAGTCCCATTTCAACAGACAAAATCCTAACACTATAATGACTATATTACTCAATTTAATTGTAGAATCCTGCCTTTTCGGTACCTGAGACAGGATATCAAACATAATACATGTTAACATTAAAATCAACCGTCACAACACTCAACATCCCCCCCCCCCCCCTATTCTTCTTTCTGTAAGAAGTTGGCTGTGGGAAGTGGGGCAAAGCTGCTTTGTTTCCATGTTCCTCCATATTCACACTCCATCCTCTGTAGCTGCTGGAGCAACTGGATTGGAGGACAGCGACAAACTACAGACAGAACAAGGAATGGTTAATGTTTAATTTGGATTCAACTAGAGACAGCAGAGTTTTAATGACGACACATATTGAGATAATACAGTCCCACACACATTTCAGAATAACACTTTTCAAAATGTTTTTTACAGATGAAGTGATTGAGTAACAAGGGGGAAAATCTAACATAAACATATGCCTAAACAGTTATCCGATGGGCACAAGAATCTTTATCCATCACACACCTGCTCTGCTCATCATACTCGCCTTCCCCATTTGTTTTCTTTCCCCTTTTTCCATTATCCCTCCTGCTAGCTGTGGGACTGGGCCGCTATGCCAGAACAGTCAGAAACCAGCAGGCCCAACCCTGCATTTGCATTAACAAACACACTGGGACTGGAAACCATGTTGTCCAAAGAGATGGAGTTGCTTGATCCAACAGTGGTGGTAATGGTGCTGGAGGAATTCTGAGGACTGCTGTGAGTTCCCATGTGGCCTTGTAGTTGAGTTGGGGTCTTGCAATGCACTCCACACAGCTGACACACCAGGACACCTCCAGGACCTGTCCCCCCAAACGCTCCTCTCTGCCCTCCGCTTTCCTTCCATTCCTGACCATGGTGCTTCTGAGCGTGGACACGCAAATAGGTGAGTGTGGTAAAACCTGGGAATGGGACAATAAAGGCAAACTCCAGTCAAAATCCAGTAACCTGTATAATATTGGACATGTTTTATTATGGATTTTTTGCAGCAAAACTTATGCTTAGAGGATAACAGTATGTAGTATAGTATAACAGTATCAAATTTTTGACACCCAAAGCTGCATCATCAGAGAGAAAACCTGAAACAATAGGGAAGAAAAAGAAATACCATTAAGACAGACACACTCACTACGGTTGCAGAGGTGGCAGGTGTGGTGTTGTGATTGGTTGTGCACTCTCATGTGATCAGTGATGTAAGCAGCAGACAGCAGCTTGCCACAGATGTGACATGGCACCTTCTCTTCATGCCGGATCATGTGAGCACGCAATCGGTCCCGTGTTGCGAAGGCAGATTCGCAAGTCTGCACAAGAGAAAGAGAGTTTTAAGATTTATTGGCATAGACTGCATTTATTTCAGGCAAATCAATTTAACATTTTTTATTAAATGTAAATTAAAATTACAAATAAATAATATTTGTCCTACATTTGTAGTTATGGTACTAGGTTCTGGCATTTCTGAGTGGGAAATTTATCTTGTTAAAAAAGTGCAATCACCAACCAACCCATTTTCAACCAAATTTGGAATTTCCCATTGTCCTAATGGATCTCAGCTCGTTGCTGAGACTAAATGTGCAGAATTATTGCGGAAAATTCCAGAAAACCATCTTTAATTAAGAGTATACAGGCAGGCATGTATTACTTCCACAGTACCTTTTAATTTGATGAGTATCTGGGGCATGCTGCCAGGTGCCACACCCTCAAGTTTGGAGCCAAGTTTAGGCCCACCTTGACAGACAGCCAAGCTGTGAGGTCATGCCCACAGCAAGGACCTTGTTGCCAGCAATTAAGAGATTTTAAGAGAGCCAGCAGAGCCTTCTATGGATGGAGGGTTTGGTTAGACGGTCTATGAATTTGGTAACTATATTGTTGGTTTTATTATTTAACAAGTTTAATAGTAATTTGAGATAAAAGTTCAATGTTTCTTTTTCAAATTTAGGTTGTTAAATATGCCTAATAAAAGGCGAAAAGCTTCTCCCAGACTGTGGATTTCAAATATGCATTTTCTAATATTATTCATATACGAATTTAGAAATACAATCTTTAATTCATAAATGTATTTAGCCGTCAAATTATTTTAGAATTTAATTTGCCAAATAATATTTCAAATTAATGTGGTAAAAATTATTTTTAAAGGTTGTCAATCATCTGAGGGGGCAGGTTTTGACTTTCACAAGGTACCCCTTTTGAGCCAATCAAATGTAGGAGTGTTTGATCAGTGGCGCTGTAATTGTGAAGCAAGCCTTGATGTAGTGGTGGTTGAAAGGACATTTGGCTGGAAAATATATTGCTAGTTGGATTACTAAATATATTATTTATGTTTTGTTAATATGCATTTTGTGACAGAAAATATTTTTTTTGCATAAAAAAAAGACATCTCTTTTCCTGGCACAAACTAGTTGTGGTTGAAACAAAACAGATACATCAATGCAGTAATAATTGGCTATATTTTGCCACAATAATTCTCGGTTATAAAGCGTTGTTATATAACCTGTAAAGACATATTGGCCTAACAAAGTTTGTACAAAAAACAAATTTCAGTTAATTTATTACATTACTCATACACACAAACAAAAACGTTTTTCAAGACGCCCAGCTCTGTGTTACCAAAAACCATCATTCCACAGCCTAAACTTCCAAAGTGAATCTGGCAGTGGGCCTCATGTCATGCGATTTATTATTATTTCGTCACACAGACTGCTTAGAAATGCTAACTATGTTCCACGATTATTATTATTCCTTTCACAAAATTGCGTTTAAAACAATGGTGTGTTTAAAATTCCATCCATAAAAAAAGAATAGTATTTTTCAATTTTTGTTGCAAAAAATGTCACAAATTGCATATTGTCTAAGAAACTGGACTAATATATTTTCCAAATAAGTAATTATTAGTCTAAACATGTTTCATTGTTTCAACACCATCCATGACATTTCTGTCATTATTGCTATTAATCAATAAGTTATACATACTGGGAAATGTATGCTTAATACACATCAATTTTGCTTCCACTGCACGCACATGATTGAACAAACAAAACATATTAATAATGAATAATTGACAGATTAGTAGAGTGGAATTACCTCACACTTGAAGGGTCTCTCTGTGGAGTGAACCTGTCTAACATGACTGTTAAGATGATCAGGGCTGAAAAAACACAAGAGAGAAGGGATATTAAAACTATGTAGTCAAACACGAGCACCATACTGCAAAACTATTCTAACTTCTCACACATTATTACAGAACACTGCCCTTTCTTCACGATGCCTTATATATAATTATCAGCGTCGCACCGTGAGAAAGCCTTGGCACAGTGAGGGCAAACGTAAGACTTCTCAACCCCGCCTTGGTGCGAGCGCACATGGTAACTCATGCGATCCTTCCTCTTAAAGCGCTGCTGACAGATGGGGCAGGAGTATGGCTTCTCATCAGAATGGGACAGGCGGTGTCGATTCAAGTGGTACACATCCCGAAAAGCCTTCCCACATGTCTCACATGCATGATTTTTGCGCACTGGGTTTACAGTGGAATTTGCAGGCCTCTGAGGAAGAAAGAAAGAGAAATGATTATTGTTTGTACCACAGATTTTGTGTGTTGATGTAAACGTGGTTAATACACTTCAAAGGATTGAAGGAAACAATACTTTATTATTGTCAGACTGCAAAACAGTTCAATTAAAGAGACGTCAGATTAAAATCTTAGATTGAAGTTTAAATACCCACCTGCAACGTTGCCCCAGAAACGACAACGGAGGCAGTTGGAGGAGGAGGGGCAGACATGGCAACAGTCGCAGCGCCAATTGACAAGGCAATTGCTTCAACATCCTGGTTGCCTAGAGAGGGTGAATGGGAAACAGACACTACGGGAGGGGGGAGAGGGAGCGGAACTGGGAGATGCAGCAAAGAAAGAGGGATTGTCTGCCTTTCAATTCTCCCAACTGCTGCGGCTACTGCTCTCTCTTTCGCCGCCTCCTCCCTCTCTCTGGCGGCTCTATCCTTCATACGAATGCCAGTGTGGACCGACTGGTGCCGCCGCAGGTTGTAGTTGTTTTTGAACTGCTTGTTACATAAATGGCAGACATGGGTGACACGGGTTGGTTGACACATTGGCTTCACTAAGAGTGAGAGAGAAAGGGAGAGAATATAGATAAGTATCACTTCGCACTCAATGCATTAAAAAAGATTGCATGCTGGTAGAATTAGTTCTTCAGTTAAACATTATTTCAATTTAAAAAAAGAATGGATGCTGGCAGAATTGATTCTTAATTTATAGATCTGATTTTACAAGCTTGCCATAATGATTTTCCCTTGGTATGCGACAATCGATGGTATCAAGTGCAGACTTAGTTTCAGTCCTCGTTAATGGCATTCTAAAAGGGGTATTTTGGAAAAATATCTAACCGATTAGATTAGTTTTAACAGAATACAATATATTGTTTTCATGAAATGCGGTCTTGTATAGTGTATCGGAAATACACACACACCAAAAAGTTTAATGCATTTTGAATAGGCTTCCAATGAAACCCATTGCAGCCCACATGTACATCGTTCCAGTCAAGAGGAAATTTTGTAAGGCATGGAAGGCTTGTGGCACAACAAACTTATTATATATTATATTTAGTGGTCTCAAATAGCTAGATGTCTCTGTTACATGAAAGTGTCTAGTTGCACATAACATTACTGTTTTCATGTGCTCCAAATATTGAACTTGTTGCAATTGATGAACAGCAATGTAATGTAGAAATGGAGCTTCTTCTCTGACAGAAAAAATTCAAGGCTAATTAAAATTGTGAAACAAACAAATAATATCTGTATATATTTTGGAAGCATAAACCTAGCCCTACAGTGACGATCATATGCATTTTTGCAAACATATGATTGTTTCTTTTTTCTCCAGCTCCACCTTCATAAAGGACAAGACCTCACAAAATTAAAATATTCAATTGAAAAACAAAATGTAGATGGAAACTTAGACAATCAACATTTTATATTTCTCTTTTCTCATTGTCTATCTGGAGTAATTTACCGTTTTCAGTCCGAGAATAACTCCAGTAAGATATTGGGACTATTCCTTAAGAGGGTATACTAGATGGCTTTGCTAAAATTGTAATTGACTTGAGTTTGACTACATTTTAAAAGCATGCAGCAATTTTAACCAAGGAATTTCACTACCCCCATTTACTTTTGAAACATCACCCTCTCACCAGGTAAAGGTTCTTCATTTAGAACAGCAGTGTCAATCGTGGAAGGGAGTGGGACTAAATGCTCTGTGGGCGTGTTCTGGGCAGAGCCTGTTAGAACCGGCAAGAGATCTGATTGGAGAGTCGCCTCGCCTTGGTTTTGGACTGTTGTAGTCTAAGAAATAAACAACAAATAGATCACAACTCAAATATAAGTCATTGGCGATACAAGATTCCTCACAGTGACATTCTAAACCCCCCAGTCAAGACGTGTTTCAGAGGTATCAAGCCCATTATTAAACTGACTTGTGAGTTATATCGACTTGAATAATACATAAAACTGGTTAAATGGAAATGTCTTCACCGTTTACGTTGGGGTTTTCCCAAAATGTATGTTAAAAAATTAGAACACGTCTTTGAATTACTTACCTGAAATATAAAATTGCTCCAAGCAGCATCCATTTTGAGCCTCGCTTGAAGAAACGTTCTCTATTTTTTATTTTAATCTGATTGGCTACTACTAGTCCAAAAGCTAGTCCAGTCTGATATAGAAAATTACTCGGTTTATATTAAGATACGCCTATTCCCAACTAGCTAAGTGGTAGCTTCGTGAATGGACTAGCTAAACTACAGCCACAGGTAACCATCCAACTTCAGCTAGCACTAAAACATGCTCTTCATTTTAAAAAAAGAAGGAAAAAAAACCCCACATACTTCTACGTAATACATTCAGTTTATGATATCGTTCTTTATTCAGGTAAATACTTTTTAACAATGTCTAGACAATAGCTAGATAAACAATAAGCTTGCTAATCAAGACTTTTTTTTAATGTAACGATACGAATAACCCCTTTTAAACCACTTCTACTTATGTGCTTCTCTGCACCCGTATTTGTCGGCTGTTTGGCAAGCTAGTTGCGGTCTTATTAATCATGCATAATGTGATTAATGGTAATAGCAAATTGATACATTTATTCAGTGCGGATTATAAAAAGCCTATAATTAGTACAATATTAAATACGAGATTTATAGTAATATACTCTGTTTTCTGTATTATTCTTTTTATCGCTCTCTAGGCCAAAGCGGGTATTTGTAGAAGCCTCGGAATTGCGTTGAGTCCTGGCTCCAGCTAGAGCGCTCCCACCCTGCTGCAGCCCGTCGCTCAACCTCGTTTGTTAAATGGTAAAGGTGTCATCTTTCTTTTTTCTCTTATCTCTCTTACAGTCTCCCTCCCTCTCTTTCTTCCTTTTTTTCAATTTCTTTTCTCCCCCTCCTCTATCCTGCTTTTACTGCTATGTCCCACTTGTTTTTTAAAGGGCAAGTATTTTTCTTGTTACGCACCTCCCCGCTCCCTTTCTCACTGCCTCTTCAGCCCAGGGCGTTAGGCCGACGTAAAAATACGTGTTTTTTTTTTTGTTTTTTTTAACCAAGCATATCGTAATATACAGCCCCATCCGCAATTAGCTAGTACAGTTCAGAAGGACTGGGTGAAACGAGACGATGTATTTAACTGCGTATGACGTTAAATGAAAATATACTTTTCATGCAATTGTATTCAGATAACATTATGCCTCAATATAAACACATTTCAGATTTAATAAAACGTATAAATTTCAAATAATTCTGTAACAAACTTTAGTAAAACGTTCTATGCTTCTTTCAAGCTGTAATTGTAGTGTTTAAATATTTAATTTTTTCTCTCTCTTTCAGAACTACCTTAATGGTAGTCCTATTCATATAAGGGCTTATAAGTGACTGCTACATTTTATGTATAATGTGTGATTCCATACAACGCACACATCCAGGCTGGGACCAAATTAAATCTTTGACAACCTGCTAATCACATTTAATAAACTGTGTTTATTGGTGTATACTTTTTAGTAAGTATCTTATTTATTAGACTCACACAGAAGGCAAAAGTAAATGTAAAGTAGTAGCAGTTATGTAAAGTACAATTAATGGGTTGCCAAAATTTTCATTTGGTTCCAGCCCCAATTCTGCAATTTCAGTGCTGGTATAACTGTGTTTATTGCATCTGCACCTCACAGTAATTTAACACATTCTAAACTGTGTACCTGCATGACAAGCATTCCACAAAACACAGTATAAGCACAAACTAATATCTAAACAATTAGCAGTCACAAAGTAAAAACTGCTCTGCTACATAAGGCAATAGGATTCAAGAATTGAATGGGAATGATACACTATATTCTTAAAACCTTGGGCACGGGATGTAAAACCGGATTAAAAATAGTTTTAATTTATGCTAACACTTATTTTTATGACTGCAGATACAAATCCCAGAACAGGCACAACTTTTGTACCTTTGAGAAATGTATTTAAATATCCGACTGTATAAATGTAAAAGTTATGGCAATACACTGAATACCTCAGGCAAAAGCAATTTTATTAACTTAACCCATTAAACCATTGTGTCCAGCATCATCATCAATGATATAAATAACAAAAGGAATTGTGGTAATGATATCAGGAAAAATAACAGCCTCTCACAATTTCTTACTAAATGATCTGGTCAGGTATAAATCGGATGCTAAAAGGGAAATGGCTATAAAAAAAACATGCAAACTCTGTGACCCATAAGGCTGGGAGTTTGTTAGTCTCCACCCCCGTTACATAATTTCACAACTGTACGCGTAAATTGAATGTAAAATCATTCCAGTAGCCCAATAAGGTAAAGTAGTAGCCACAACAGTCTTTAAAAAAACAAACAAAGGTAGGCAGTGCATCACGTTACCAAGTTGCTGGATTCAAAATTTAGTTTTGAATCTTCTAGCAAAGTACATCTGTACAGTATTAGTACTCTTTCTTTTCCCTCTCCTTCTCCATTTCCCAATTCCACCATTCCTCTAACCAAACTATATCGGCATCCCTTTCTACCAGATATCTGTCTGCCATGTTCCTAGCTGCATCCACACTAAGGAAGAAGACAAGGTGGGTTAATATACACCTTCTATGTGGTAAGGTGTGTGAATACACACATACATACATTTCAGCTTTTGTGCACACATAGGCATGTACATATGCTGCAATGTACAAGCTAAAACACTATTAACAGTCTATGTGAACGAGAGGAAACAGATAAATACCTTACCATAGAGAGTAATGTCAGAAAGAAAAACTGCCCAAAATGTGTTCAAATGCAGATGCTGTTGTAAGTGAGTGTGAAAAAGACCTTATTTTAGTGTTGAGCATGTCTTTGGAAGACTGACTCACTGTAAGGCTCCTCAAAGTACTGCAGGAAGTTCATAAGGCCAACAGTTCATTGCCAATACACATCACAAACAGCAAGGACTGGGGAAGAGATGCATGATCCAAAACTGTTTGTAGAATATGGTTTATAGTGGTTCAGCTCTATCCCATTTGTCCATACCCGAGAGGTGTAGTAAAGCCGTAGCATGAAAAAAACTTGACCATACGTTGAATTTGGAATTGAGAGTTAATTAAGAGTTAAACGCACACGGTATGCAATACAACAACCAGCAGGTGTCACTATACTAGCATATTAAACTCCTGCTATGCAGTCTCGCTCAACTAAGAACACACCCTCTGCACTTTTAAAATTCACAGTTACCTATGCAGATGCTACTAATGGATTGAGGCATCTAAGCAAATTCTAAGATGAAATACGAAGGAGGGGCAAAGAAGAGTCACGTTTACAAGCAGGCACATATCCGGCAATGCACCCACATTAATGCAACAACGTTTCACGTCAATAATAGATATTAATATACTACACAGAGCGATGTAGAATAATAATGGCAAAAAAATTCTTAACATCTTGCAGACTTGACGATAAACGTGCGTAAACATGCTTTTTTTTGCCAGGGATATTAAATTAACATTAACTTCATTCTGTCCCTGTTTTATTGTGGGTAAAGCGATACGTCTCAAATAAATAAATACATTTATTTATTTAAAATTGAATTTAATATAATTGTATTTATTTTAAATTAAATAAAGGATTAACTAAACTAGTGGGGTTAAATAGGTTCACAATATAAACACATTGATTTTTTCAGTCCTTGGTTCAGGGCGCGAGCGTCTAAGGCATCCAAGAGGGCGCTGAGCGGGTAGCACAAGACCGCTGATACCGAGCAAGAGGGCATAAGGTAGAAGGACATCAGTGACGAGATAATCCTAGCATATCCTGCCAGTAAGTAACGGAATGTTAGACTGTCATGGTCTTCTGGAGTTTCTAAAGTGTTGACAAGTAATGTTTCAGTGGGGAAATTGCAGTCTTAATTTAGGCAATAGCGTGGTTTAATTACTAACATACTTAAAGTGACAGAAACCAAGCACCACAAACAATAAAACTTACCAATTAAAATTGTAATGAATAGAAAAATACTTTCTTCAGTAATAATAAGGCGTATATTTTAGATTATACTATACAAACCTTTTTGTTAAGGATATTTCCGTATGCCTCTATATAGCACAACAGTGTGGTGATGAATTTCCATTATACTGTCATCTGAACCCAAAATGACATGATTCAGTTCAAAACCTGACAATAAGTAAAAGACAATTTCCGAAGCACAAGCTCGCAGTTTTCCCCTTTAATTGCAATGACGTCTAATAAGCGTGAAAGTTCGCCACTACTACAGACCGGAATGGTGGGGGACTGAGATGCATTGTTAGAAACAATGTGTTGGAATGGTATTTTAAGTAATATTAGTCGCAATATAATTAAAAATGTTGAAATACGATCTGATTTCAGAAAAGCAACCGTAGAGCTTTTGAATTTAAATATAGACCAAATTCAAATACACACGCCGGAAGATACCATATTTCTCCAAGCTTGATTAAAGTAACAGTACCGTAAAAACTATAAAACTGGTTTTTATTTTTTTAATTTAGAGTTACAATTTTTGCACTAACGCAAGTAAATAATAATATACTGGTGTTAGGAAAAAATAATATTAATATTACATTTCTGTATTTTTTATTGTCCTGTAAACATGTGACTCCGGATAAGTAGCAGGATTCTAAAAGTCTAGGAGTCAAGCCTATTGGTGTCTCTGCAGAATACAATTATTTTGAAAATAGATAAATATTCCAACATTGCAGCCAGGTTGTGACATACCTACATTTCCATAATCTTTTCTTAATTGTTTTATGAAGTCTAGAAAAGCATTTTGTCTGTATAATAATTAATTAAACATGCAATTTAATTGACTGGTGACATGGTTTTCTAAATTATGCCATTTCAATAAATGGTCTCAGAAGCCCTTTACATTTGTATGTGAGGAAAACTGTCTGAACCCAAATATAAATTCTGATTGTATAACATGTCCAAGTTCAAGGTCATATTTCACCTTTGACAGGGTTTCAAAAGCTATAGTCAACATACAGTGCATCCGGAAAGTATTACTTTTTCCACATTTTGTTATGTTACAGCCTTATTCCAAAATGGATTAAAGTCATTATTTTCCTCCAAATTCTACAAACAATACCCCATAATGACAACGTGAAAGAAGTTTGTTTGAAATCTTTGAAAATGAATTTTCTTTTTAAAAACGAAAATAAAATAAAATAAATTCACATGTACATAAGTATTCACAGCCTTTGCTCAATACTTTGTTGAAGCACCTTTGGCACCAATTACAACCTTAAGTCTTTTTGAGTATGATTCTACAAGCTTGGCACACCTATTTTTGGGCAGTTTCTCCCATTCTTCTTTGCAGGACCTCTCAAGCTCCATCAGGTTGGATGGGGAGCATCGGTACACAGCCATTTTCAGATCTCTCCAGAGATGTTCAATCAGGTTCAAGTCTGGGGTCTGGCTGGGCCACTCAAGGACATTAAACAGAGTTGTCCCGTAGCCACTCCTTTATTATCTTAGCTGTGCTTAGGGTCATTGTCCTGTTGGAAGATGAACCATCGCCCCAGTTTGAGGTCCAGAGCGCTCTGGAGCAGGTTTTCATCAAGGATGTCGCTGTACATCGCTGCATTAAGCTTTCCATTGATCCTGACTAGTCTCCCAGTTCCTACCACTGAAAAACATCCCCACAGCATGATGCTGCCACCACCATGCTTCACTGTAGGGATGGTATTGGCCAGGTGATGAGCGGTGCCTGGTTTCCTCCAGACATTACGCTTGCCATTCAGGCCAAAGAGTTCAATCTTTGTTCCATCAGACCAGAGAAGTTTGTTTCTCATGGTCTGAGAGTCCTTCAGGTGCCCAAACAGGTGGGCTGTCATGTGCCTTTTACTGAGGAGTGGCTTCCGTCTGGCCACTCCACCATACAGGCCTGATTGGTGGAGTGCTGCAGAGATGGTTGTTCTTCTGGACGGTTCTCCTCCCTCCACAGAGAAATGCTGGAGCTCGGTCAGAGTGACCATCGGGTTCTTGGTCGACTCCCTGACTAAGGCCCTTCTCACCCGATCGCTCAGTTTGGCCGGGTGGCCAGCTCTAGGAAGAGTCCTGGTGGTTCCAAACTTCCATTTACAAATGATGGAGGCCACTGCGCTCATTAGGACCTTCAATGGTGCAGTAATTTTTCTGTACCCTTCCCCAGATCTGTGCCTCGCTACAATCCTGTCTCAGCGGTCTACAGCCAATTCCTTGGACTTCATGGCTTGGTTTGTGCTCTGACATGCACTGTTAACTGTGGGACCTTATATAGACAGGTGTGTGCCTTTCCAAATCATGTCCAATCACATGAATTTACCACAGGTGGACTCCAATCAAGTTGTAGAAACATCTTAAGGATGATCCGTGGAAACAGGGTGTACCTGAGCTCAATTTTGAGTGTCATAGCAAAGGCTGTGAATACTTATGTACATGTGGATATGAAAAGCAGATAAATAGTATAATGTGTGATTCACTCCCATAGACCATAGAGCTTATTAAGTCAGGAGTTTTTTAAGCTAAATGAGCCATTTCTCTGGTGAAAAAAAACAAAACCTTTTTTTCAGAGGCAGGTCAAGTATTATGAACAAAATGAATGGAACCATATAAACATTAAATGCTTTACCCATTCAAAAAATTCACACCTCTTAATCATAGCCGCAGGTATATAAAATCAAGCACCTAGCCATGGAGTCTGCCTTTACAAACATTTGTGAAAGAATGGGTCATTCTAAAGAGCTCACTGAATTTGAGCGTGGTACTGCAATAGGATGCCACCGTTGCAACAAGTAAGTTCATAAAATTTCTTCCCTCCTAGATATTCCACATAATCAACTGTAAGTGGTATTATTGCAAAGTGTAAGTGTTTAGTAACCACAGCAACTCATGGCATGGGTTTCCATAATTGAGCAGCTGTATGCAAACCTTACATCACCAAGCACATTGCCAAGTGTCGGATGTAGTGGTGTAAAGCACGCCACCACTGGACTATGGAGCAGTGGAAACATGTTCTGTGGAGTGATGAATCACGCTTTTCTATCTGGCAGTCTGATGGATGAGTCTGGGTTTGGCGAATTCCAGGAGAACGTTTCCTGCCTGACTGCATTGTGCCAACTGTAAAGTTTGGTGGAGGAGGGGTAATGCTATGGGGTTATTTTTCTAGGGCTGGCCTAGGCCCCTTAGTTCCACTCAAGGGAAATGTTAACGCCTCAGCTTACCAAGACATTTTGGAAAATTCGATGCGTCCAACGTTGTGGATACAGGTTGGGGAAGGCCCTTTTCTGTTCTAGCATGACTGTGCCCCAGTGCACAAGGCAAGGTCCATAAATGCATGGTTGGATGAGTTTGGTGTGGAAGAACATGACTGGCCCGCACAGAGCCAACTTCATGTAAAGTCTCACTTACCGAATTCTCCGGCGACTCCGGGACCCATCTCCACAACAGAAGGTTCGTTATTACAAAACCTCCACTTCAAGGAAAGTAATCATCTTTATCAGCGTCAATATTCCATATGAAAGCTTCCACCACTTTTACCCAGTCCAGTCACGTCATTACTTGCCTGCTGTCTCTGTTTGTGTGCGTGTGTTAATGAATACCTGCTTGAGTTCAAACATCATCTTCGAGCCTGAGTATACGTTACAGTACCATTAAAATTTTGGCAGTGGTTTAGTCCGACTGGTCTGGTCTCAAAAGTTGAGGTGTGTTACTACTGGCACAAAAACTTACAACAAAACCTTAAAAGAAGATTCATTTGAAGTAGGGTAATTAAATAATTTAGTTTCTCCAGCCCCCCATTTGAAGCGTAATTTAGTTTTTACTCTCCTTGTTTTTCGTGCAGTGAATTTTGTAAGCAGCAGCTCTGGGCCTGAAGAGACTATTACCGCTGGCTAAAAGGGTCACCGGTGTTCACTGACCCAAAACACCTTGTAATCAAGCAACTGTTTTCTCCATTACTTCTTTTATGACAGTTTTCTGGAACATTCGTCCCGCGCTGTATTTCACTGCCGCCATGCCACGCTTCTTCGCTCCTCCAGATTAAAAGTAAAAGAGTGGTCGCTGGTGCCTTTTCCCCTGTGTAAAAGAATGACATGGACAATTGATTTCCTGACAACGGAACATAAAACAAACCTCTGCTGCCCCCCCACCCTGAATATAACCCTTCTCAGGCTTCCAGCACGTGCGCAGCGATGACCGAAATTCAAACGGGGCAGCGCACATGAATCAACCCAACATAGGAGCAGAGGCCTTTTCTCTTTCTACGTTCCCCTCTGGCACGTTCGCGGGACAATTGCAGAGAAACAGAGGGGTCCTTTCCCTGCAGCCCTGACGTTAACAGTGACCTGATGGACCCCTCTCCTGCACAATATTCAGCTGATGAGGGAGCTTCCAGGCCCTGGGTAGCAAGGAGATACAATATGTGGCAAACTGTCTGCTAAAAGCCCATGTATAAAACTTTTTCCTTAACATAGACACATTGCATTATTTATTTGCATAGCAGATGCAGCTATTCTGAGCAGACCTACATATATTTGCACTTACGTGAACACTTTAACATTTTTTTTACTACTTATACTATTGAGCGAGATATTTGGCGTTATCACACCAGCGACGCTGGGATCTGAGCTTGCAACTCTCCAGTTCAGGTCTTATTGCACCACCTGTCTCGTCAGTAAACCAGGACCCACTCCATGGCATTCTGCACATCTGTAGCCTCTCAAGGTCTTTACCGAACCCCTGCGGGCTTGTTAACAGAGGGATCCGTTATTCACCCTACATAAGGCTTCATAGAGGCCGTCATGTAAGTCTGTCATTCTGTACGGGAAAAAAAAGGATTCACAAACAGACTAAACCAGCGTCCCAGCATGGTAGTGGGAGGTTCCTGCATGGTAGTGGGAGGTTCCTGCATGGTAGTGGGAGGTTCCTGCGTGGTAGTGGGAGGTCCCGGCTATGGTAGTGGGAGGTTCCTGCATGGTAGTGGGAGGTTCCTGCATGGTAGTGGGAGGTCCCGGCTATGGTAGTGGGAGGTTCCTGCATGGTAGTGGGAGGTCCCGGCTATGGTAGTGGGA
>JAOVYW010000007.1:5963981-5976240 GCA_025775045.1 Hiodon tergisus | reverse complement strand
TGTCCACTATGGGGTTTATGCTCTGTGGGGGTCTCTGGGCCTTGTCCACTATGGGGTTTATGCTCTGTGGGGGTCTCAGGGCCTTGTCCACTATGGGGTTTACGCTCTGTGGGGGTCTCAGGGCCTTGTCCACTATGGGGTTTACGCTCTGTTGGAGTCATTGGTTTGTCAGGTGTCATACAATCACTGCGCGAAAAGTATCTTTAAATATAGTGGTGAATGGGCAATGGCTCAGTTTCTCACCTGTAATTTTACACAGACCAACAGAAGGTAGAAACTGATAGTGGACCGGCCAAACGCTGACCGGCGAGTAACGCATTCCCTGCCAGCCACTGGTGACCTGTGCTAAATTTACCGGCTTTATCCTCGGAAGCACAGCGGAAAAGCGCGGGCAGCTTTATTTGTTTGGTTGGTAAAGTATCCAGGCCTGGTGAGTTCCACAGGGCAGCCCTGTGGGTGAGGGGAGCAGAAGGGGGGTTTCTCCTGGTTTGCAAGGCGGATAATGAACACCCAAAGGTCTGGAACATTGAAGTCTTTCCTGGCTCGAGGGGGACTGGTCAAGGCAGAGAGCAATTCTGTGGACTTCCCCCCCCCCTTTTCAACAAGGTGCCTTTCTTCCTGCCTGGTCATGCACCCACTCACTTAATAAATAAACAAATAAAGACCTTCAAGACTCTTTTTGGGGTATTTACTTTATGCTATGATATATATCAGGTGGACACTGGTAATTTGGCATTTATATGTTGGGTCATCTCATTTTCAGTTTTATATTGAAACGTAATGGCTTGTCACACAGTCTTCTATTGGTGCTCTTAAACAGAAGGTTGTTATGGGTAGTCAATCCAGAGACGGGGGCCTTCGCGACTTGGTTGGGGAATGTTGTCGTACTCATGTACAAGTTTCAGGTTTTGGGTTTCTTTTCAACATCATAACAAAGACTGTTACTGAGTTTTCCGTTTTGCCTTTCCGTTTCTATTTTGTTGGGGTTTTTTTGGTAGACGTGTTAAGTGTTTTTAGAGAGAAAATGCTCAATTAAAACCATATTTCCACTTGACCTGAGTGTGTTTCATTACATAAAGCTGGTTTGGACAAGTTGTTTTCTTTTAAGTATTAACACTAAATGCATTTGTTATAGCGCATTTCTACAAATACAACTTGTCGCAAAGTGCTGAACAGATTTTTCAGTTTTCCAGTAGGAAAACCTAGTGCCAGATGGGGAGGAAATGGTTCTCTGAACCCCGGAGGTTTTTGAGAGAACTCCTCGAAAATGGTTCCCAGAGTTTTAAGTAATTAAGTAAAAAAAAAAAAAATCAAGACTCCAATTAAGCCAGATAATTCACTGCAACATGGTAGGCAAAAATAAATACCTACGCACCTGGTTAAATAAACGATTATTATTATGAGGCGTGACAAAAACTCATCAGAAACTGCTGCTGTCCAGGACTAGGGTTGGTTACCCAATCCTGGTCCTGAATTAAGCACTTGAATGAAATAATTATTGCCCTAATTGAAGGATCCCAGTCTTTCCTCAGAGTAGTGCTTGAGGGCTGTTTTACAATGAGATTGAAAACTGGATGGCGATATACTCAATTACCATTATCAATCATTAGCTCAATTAAGATATTAACAATCAGGCCGATAGGAAGTTTGCTAGTGTAAAGTCTTCTGTTAAAAATCGAGGTGTGCGCTGGGGTGAAGGTTGAACGACTATGGCGCCGAGGAAGGTAAAGCGGTTGAGTCAGAAGTCAGAAGAGGCCGCGGAAGGGCAGTTAAGCAAGAAACAACGGTATGAGAAGAAAAAACTGCTCTTCATGAAGCAATTTGAAGAAGAAGGTACCGGACTCGATTGCTTATTTTCTACCTAGGCTGTAACCACAAATTTACAATGGCAACACCCTTAATCTCCATACGCGACGTTCACGAGGCTTGCTTTCTCAATGTCAGCACAGGGAATAATTGACGAAAATGAAGCAAAGTTGGAGGCGCTACTGACTTCGGTGGAAAGGATATTTCGCGTGGAAATGCTGAAAATGCCGCCCTCGCTGCAATGTTCGTTAATAAAGGACTTGATGAGTGGTACGCATTTGTTACTTTTTGAACGTTTCACTTTTTACGTAATCCACTCTGTAACGTAAAGCTGGATAATTGAGCATTTATTCAATTTCTCAATCGTAGAGGACGACCTTCCAGCGGGAGATGTTACCATAGCAATGAAGGTAAGTTACAATTCCGAGGCGAGTTGGGCAAGGGCTGCCATCTGCCGTCCTAATGTTTTACTGCGGCAGTTGCAACTCCCGTCTTTTCAATTTAGACCGAATCGTCGGAGATTCATGCTCCACTTACCAGGAAGTCAAGTAAAAAAGGTAACGTTTTAAAGTGAACCGACTCCGCTGGTTTATACCGAACTGGAAAATGACACGCTTATCATTTCAGGTAACCTAAATGCCTCGGGGCCGAGACTCAAGAGAACCTTGTCAGTTAAGGACAAGAAGACTTCGCTGGAGATGCCGAAGGTAACCTAGGCGTGTATACTATGACTATTGCCCAACCAGTATTGTGGAGACCTTGATGGTGTGCTGGAACTTTCATTCCAGCAACCGACGAAGTCCAGATCGCTTGCACACCACTCAACCGCTACAAAAACTCTCAGGTACTGTGATCAACTCATCTGCTTGCCTGTCCGTTCGTGTTGGTTAATATTCCCAGATGTTTGTTAAACTGCCGCGTGACCTATTTAAATGCAGAGTTGGCGCAACTTCTACAACAAAAAGAACCCAAGGCCGACTTGCCAAACTCAGTGATAGCACTCTCAGATCTCAAAGCAAGACCAGGTGTGGCTACTTGCCGTCTTTTTTGTTGTTGGTGGCGCATCCCCCCGAATTAATTCCGATTATCCTGCAATCATTAAGGACCGTAAACTCGGCGGGCCAGTCGAGTGACTTCGATGTGGCAAGTGACTCCCGACTAATGGCGGCAACAGCTACGATATTAACTTCCCATGGCGAGGTGAGCAATAACAATATCATCTTCGTTCCTGGCCGTTGAGCGAGATAATTTTGCTTTTATTTTCTAATTTGCTTCTACGTAGACCATGTGTCTTTCTGATGACGTGAAAGACAGCATTGACGTTGCCATGCTGGACGATACAGCGGTTTGCCAGATGAAACAGTTGATGGTAAATTCGTTGTTCCATGGGCTTCTGTCGGCTTGCTGTTCCGTGATTAGGATTTGTTCGTTAACTTTGTACTTGCACTGATTGTCTCTTCTCATTTTAAAATTTCAGCGGTTGATGGATTATTTGTGTAACAAGGTCAAAGACAATAGTAGTATCTGACTACAACTGAACATGACTGTACGTCCGAAATATTTTTTTTTTTTAAATGTGGAAGCTTATTCTAATAAAATTGTTTAAACTGAGTTGGTTTCTCATTTATGATGCTGTTCGGTAATCGTAATACGGTAAAATTGCAGGGTTGTTTTTTTTTGCCTACCTGCCCAGGGGTGATCGCTAAATATTTAGTTTTAATAGAGTACCACATTGCTATAACCATGCGCTAGACTTGTATTACTGCAGGTCGGAACGCCTCTAAGGGGGGCTATTTAAAAGCGGGTTCATCTGAATCCAGTACTCATTGTGGCAATCTTTTAAATAAGACGGATAATTCAGACGTACTTCTCCATATAAAAGAAAATGGTGGAAATTCACAACTGGGGAAAATTACGAACGGCGGTAGGCGGAGGAACAGGTGCAAAATCGCACTGTACCGAAACCAGGCGCCGACTGGAGAACTGTAAACCGTCGAAGTAAGAGTTCCGTTTTAAGTGATTTAAAACGCGATTTCACATTCAAAATAGTTGGCGATATTAGTTGTAACTGATGCCGATAGGCTCAAGGTTGCATCTGGTTGGTTTCCTGACGCTTCACTTTGACGGTAGACCGTAATTTCAAACATAATGGCTGGATTTCACCATTAACTACCGTCGAAACAAAACCAACCCAGAGATGCCCACTATCTGGGAAAAACCTAAAACGCAATACATATTAAATTCTGTACGAGTGGACTTTGGGCTAACGCAGTAAGTTAGATCAATATCTGCATAAAACAAGCACAACTCAATTTTAGATTCCCTGCCACAAGGGAATTCAAGTTGAGAAAATGTCCCTCAGTGCAGTGAGACTTAAGCCTCACCCAGTATTTCAACCAGCCCAGTCACATTAACCCACAAACCACCTTCAAACCATAAAATAAATGGTTTAATCTGTCCTATAACAACCCTTACTAAAATTAGTAAAAAACTTAGTCTGGTTGTGACTGGAGGTAACTTTAATAGAGCCACAGCAAAGAACATAACAGCCACATAGCAGCACAGGTTTATGGATTTCGATGTCTAGCCCACCCCACCCCCAGTGTAACATCCCTAAAAGGACATGTTCCGGTCAGAGATATTTGAACACTTTATTTAACAACTTCAGAAACCTCTCACATAAGTAGTATCAGTGGATGAACCAATTGCCCCGGACATGCATCAGGTTAGAAATACAGGGTATGAAAGTTTCACTACACCAGTTTGTTTTACTGCAGCTGATAAAGTTTAATGACTTTATACACGTCTCTTTTCCTTTCCCCCTCAGTTTTAAAACATAGAAAGAAATGTAAAAATCTACAAAGAAAAAGGTGGTAAAAAGTAAGCGGACACAAACACAAACCTAAAAATGTTGGATGTGTCCCATGTTGTAGCAAGGGCCTCTGCCTGGTCACGCCCGCATTTGTGGTTAGTTTAAATTAACTGCAAATACCATGGCAGAAACTAAAGTTACATTTAAGAGTCGTGAGCTTCACCACGTGACCCCAGGGGACCGATGGCAAGCACGCCGCAGAGGAATGGGGAAGAGGGGAGGTTTTCATGGCAAATCCAAAACCAGCACAAATACGCACAACACTTTCCTCCCCCTACTGGTGGGCACACTGCACGCCCGGGCCGTGGTGGCCACTCTCCTCGTCAGAGCTGTCGTTGTACGCCTCCCGGCGTTGCCCCCCCGACGAGCCCTGGCCCACGTCGTTGTCCTGCAGCTCCACCTCCTCTGCGTCGCCGGAGATGATGGGCGCCTCCGCCCGAGCCGGGAGAAGGTCCTCCAGCTCCTGGGGACCCGGGAGAAACACGCGCGCCGTTACAGGCAGCGAGCGGAACCAGGCCTGAGACCTACGTCCAGATGCGGATTCTGGTTTATGACATTGCCAAAGGGCCCTTAAAAACACTTCAGACCAAGGGAAGCGAAACACGTCAGCTAAGCCACTTAAGGCATCTACGGGGCAACTTCCTAATACCATTGTTTTTCCATGGAGACCGACTAAAAGCCAGCGACATTGGTGGTTTTGCGTTACTTACAGTGAGTTTTTCCGGACTGATCCAGTTGTTGTTTGGGAACTGTACTTCAAATTTAATGTAGAGATCCCCCTTTTCAAAGGGGTTTCTGTACTGGGGCATTCCTTCACCCCGCACAACCCTGACTGAACCTACACACACAAAAACATCTTATAAAATCTATAAAAACTGACACCATACCATAACACGTCAATATAAAACATGTATCGCTAAAACAAACATCTTCTGGGGGGTAAGGAGGGTTAATGCAAATGCAAATGCACACCTACCTGGCTCAATGATTTTGCCAGTGGGGTATTTTACCACAATCTGCCTGCTGTCTAAGTGCTTCAGGGTGAACTGGAATCCACAGAGAGCTTCGACCAGGCCTATCTTGTGGGTCATGTGCAAGTCGTGGCCATCCCTCCTGAAGGTCTGTGGCGAGAGTGGAGCGTCGGGTCAGCAGGAGAGCCCACGCGGGAAGGTAGGGGAGAACGAGACCAGGTAACTGAGCTCACAGCGATGTAATGCCCAGCACAAAGGCGCACATCGCCACGGGGGAACATCAGACAACACAGGCAGCCTGAAGCACGCGAAGGCCGGATGGGGTGAGAACGAGGACGGCCACTGAATAGCGGGTGTCACCAACACGTGCTTCTCTTTCCCAGCTACTTAAAGGACCGCTCAGAGAAATTAACAGTCTGGAGGCGACAAGGCAGTCAGTGGGTGGTAAAGGCTGAAGACCCGATGGTACACGACAAGGATTCTGGGAGTAAGTGGTGAACAAGTTAGGACACAAACTGGACCTCTGCACCAACCTCAATACGTAGTGCTGAATGATGAGGCATCTAAGGCATTTCAGCCGATTCACTAACCCTACGCCAAAAACGCAGAGCATTTCAGGCGCCTCAGTTGAACCAAATTACGAAAGACGCCTTACATCTTCAACGTACACCCGCCTATATAACCCTACCATTTAGACTTCAGTGTGCACACCGTGAACCCATTCAGTTTTGACTTCCACAGAGAAGGTGCAGAAGACGGGAACGATCAGAAACAGACCCACCGCCCATACCTCGTGCTCCTTCTCCTGCAGGACGAGGACGATGTCGCCGGGCTCTGTGCCGGGCGCCTGGTCTGCCTCGCCACCGAAGGTGATCTTCTGACCGTGCTTCATGCCCTTGTCTACGTGGACCTCCAGGATCTTCACCTCCTTCACCACCTTCTTACCCTCACACTTTTTACAGCGGTCCTTTTCATTGATGACCTCGCCTGTGGAACCCAAACCCGGAGTCAAAGGCCAATCGGATAAGCCACCACACCCGTACGCTGGCCCGCAGCGCTGGTCACACACCCGAGCTTCTGCCGGACGGCCCTACCTTCTCCGTTACAGTCAGTGCAGACGGACTGCATCTGTTGGACCATCCCAGGCGCCAGCTGTCTGATCATAACCCGCATGCCCCGCCCCCTGCAGGCCGTGCACTTCTGGACCGCTCCCGTCTTACCGCCCTGGCTGCGGAAAAGCTTGGTTTTACATAGGCAGTCCGACTCGCCGTTACGGCGTCATGTCAACCCCAATATCCTTGGGCGTTTAAGAGCCCATGTCAGTATGTGGGAGTTGGGGACAGGCAATGGGACTATAAACATCTTATAAAATTTTATTTTAAACAATCGTTAACATTTCCTGTAGGACAAATTTCAGCACAGAGCAGGGTAATGTCAAATTCCAAAACACAATAGATGAAAAAGTAATTTTCATCAGTTATGAACATCTCACATGACTAACATACAAAATATGATTTGTGCAGTAACTTTGAGACCCAATTCCATCAAGCTTGAGCGAAAATGTATCACTTGTTTCTGTATATACACACTTACCCTTGATTCCTAACACAGTTATGCTACCAACGCGTTTAGTTTGACCTGCATTCGCAGTAGAGCAGCCAAACAGTCCACTACTCTGGGTATTAAAAACACCAGTCGGACCCAGGGTTGTCAGGCTAAGATATCCCCATCTCCACAGTAGCACAAGCATCCACACCCCTTTAAATTAACCAATCCTACTGGGATTATTATAATGGGACATATGTTATACAGGGTGGCTCTTGGGGGGACAGACAGCACAAATGCAGACGTGCCTTTATTTGGCCAACATTCTCTACCAAGTTTAAAAAAAACGCAAATATCGATTACTGATACCAACGAGAGACAGTCAACGCTGGACTTCATCGGAAAAGACATTTCAGGGCCAACCTCCTAAGCTTTCTGTGGAGTTGGCCAGCTATGTAGGTAGGTACTTTATACCCCAAGGGGAAACTGCGACGCTACAGCAGTAAATTAAAGAAATTGCACAGAAACACAAATAAAAAGTAATCATGCATGTAGCGTAGCAATAATGCCACTTGCATCTATTTAGCTGTGCCAAATCACTGAATGAGCCTTCGAGTGCAAGATAGTAAGGCACAGGCTTAAACGGATTCTGACGTTGCTAGGCTAAAATGAAAGACAAGTTTCTGTATAAACAGCACACACACAACTGACTGTGAACACAGCAAATACAACGGAGGTTAGCCTTAGAAATGGCCAACTAAATTACCATTCACAAATCGCTGAAGATACAGCTAGCTTATGTTAGGAAGCTAGGAAAGACGGGTGGATAGTCAAGCAAACAACCTTAGAGACCGCTCAGAGTCATTAAACACAACTATTAAAATGCAGAGCAGCGCTACGGACTTCTACTACAGCTAACCACCATGAACTTTGACTTCCTGATGTCACCATAATTAGAGCCCACACAGGCTCCACTGTAATTTGAAAAAAAAAAAAGTGATGCATGTCACTTCCTGTGTAAAGGCATGACAAGCCAAGCCTCGGTATTAGAAAGTGAAATTGTATTCATATACAATTAAAAATTAAGGTCTTAAAATAAAATTTATAAATTACTCTTAGGATATTCCCATGCACCTTTTTGGCAACATTAGCTAGCCACTGTCACTGCCCCATGTGGTTCCTCGGTGGCCAAGTGGAACGAGGAGCAAAGACACCAACAACGGTGGCAAATGGCATGTCCGACAACGGGACACGGAGACCCGACGATGACAAGGGTGCAACCCAAACTGGTGGAGAACGAGTCAAACTTACCCATTACATGTACTACACAGAACTTTCTTGCTTAGCTGTAATTTGGTAGTTTTTCCGTTGTACAGGTCTTCAAGAGACACCCTGTTGGGAGCAAAGGTCATACATTTAGAGGTCTGAGCTGGCGAAAACGAGGAGTTCGTTAGTATTCCACTTCAGATGACGCAGGGATCCGACGCTCAGATCAGTGCATTCTCCTTGTGTTGCTGCTGGCTTTAATTAGACAGGCGGCTGGAGTCTGAGCAATTCTGTTAAATGTGAAAGCAGCTTGACCCACATCCAAAACGGATGGAAGCCCCCCCCATAAAAAATGTAAAAAATTAAATGACCTGAGGATGAAAACACGGGGACAGAACCGGGGAGGGAACAGAGGCTTACTTCAGCGGATGCACCATGTCCTCGCCTCTTCGCCGCCCGCCATTACGGCTCCTGCCCTGCCCGCCCATGAAGCCGAAGAGACCGCCACCGAAGATGTGAGAGAAGATGTCGTCCATGCCGGCGCCCCCTCCGCCCCCCTCCCGTAGGCCCTGCTCGCCATAGCGATCGTAGAGCTCCTTCTTCTCAGGGTTGGTCAACACCTCGTAGGCAAAGCTGATTTCTTTGAACTGAGAGCAGGAAGAGTTCTTAAAATATTTTTATGTCCGATTTTTTTTTTTTTTTTGAACCACAATTCCACTCTTCATCTCACTTCATCACAGCGACAGTTGCAAAATAAATAAAAAAAACGCGTCTCTCATACATATACACAAAGAAATGTAACCATTTACCTTATAGACCCTATGACAATTAACTGAACTTCAGAGCTGGATATGGTGCCAGCATTGTGCTGTGGGTGACCGCGTCAGAAGGCACTTCTACATCGACTTTAAATTAAACTGAAACCACTAACCCCCCATGGCAATTTTGGGTCCACGTTTGCAAAAGCCAAAAAGCATTTTCACTTGAAACCCCCCCTCTACAGTGGGGTGCACCACATAAGGATTTTCGATACCAAAGTGCACATTTATATACAGGAAAATACAGCATTTTAAAACCAGCCGTAAAAAGACTTGCATCAGAAAATAACGAGCAGCACACCACTGTCAACAAACCTTACCTTGTCGCCAGCATTGGGGTTCTTATCAGGATGATATTCCTTCGCTAGTTTGCGGTACGCCTGAAATAAAAATGAATTACGGGTCCATGAGGCTTTCAAACGTACAGCTGAAGATTTGTTGCATTTAATATAGCGTGGTTCACAGCTAATCTCAATGTGTTACACCCCTACCCATCTTACAACTACGGTTCTAAATATTTAGATTTTTATTTTTAAATTTTAAGTACTCGGATGCAAATAATGCAAAACAAACGCGTGACCATAGTAAAAACATCGTCACGCAAATAACCGCCGCGTTCGTTTATTTTACGTTAGTTTTTTGTTTTTTTTTATCTCAGTAATACGGAAGATCTAGACCCCACAAGCATTGTGACAGGTATGGACGTCTGGCCTAAAACGCATCGATTTCAAAACAGATAGCTAGAGCCAGCAGTAACGTTCTCACAATGTCACCAATAAAGTCGGACGTTGACCACGACATAACAGGGCCTAAGCAGTCCAAGTTTAAAAACGCAACGCTGAAGATTAACTAGCCGGCTAGACAATCACAACCGTTTACCTTGCTAGGTAGATTACAATTAGCTAGAAGAGCGAGCACTAACGGCCCCGACGGGAAAAAACGTAAACATGGCTCTGGATACCGAGCTAGCGAAACATAGTAGACGCGGTGTCAGTTTTACAACAAATTGTGTCCAATGACACGGCTAAACTGAACACGGGCCTATCTAAAACCCACCATTTTCTGTCATTTCCATCCTTTTTGCGCGGTTACAACGCTAGCCAACTACTTAGCTTGCTAGTAGTTAAGTGCGTGTAGCTGCGTTTCCCCTAACTACCTCAAGACGACCAGCACTGGTACACCTTTGTCCGACAGACAATTGATTATGAAGTGAGGGGGAAAAGCCGAGGTTAACAAACTCAAAACAAGGATTTATAATTAAAAAGGAGAATAAAATTACCGAAAAATAAATAATTTACATTATTCTCTCCCCCCGGGGCCCAAACTACTTGTAGGCCACATTCATTAAATAACCGTTTCCCAATTCGCCAATAACTCGGGTGACCAATTTCTTTTTAAACGAAGAATTTAATTCAACCTTACCTTTTTTAATTCGTTTTCGGTGGCGTTAGGGGATACCCCGAGGATGTCGTATAGCTTAGTATCAGATACGCTCGCCATGATGGTACTAAGAGAAGAACCTTCTGCAGAGAAGAGGAGAAGAGAAAGAGGAACCGGTCAAAGACGTCATACGCAGTGCGTCAACTTTAACCTGTGTTCTGCTGCGTCACATGTTTCTCGGCAATGATGAGGCACTTTGAGGGGAGAAGTTTAATGTAGCGGCACGCTATGCGAAATCACTTAATAAAACGCAAACCCGAAGTATGTGGCTTTGGAGGTGCCTTTTCAGCTGTGCAATTGAACCTCAGTACGCATAACTGTCTGCATTTATTAGGTCGTCCCGGCAACTTGGCAGCCTATCCAGTGTCCACGCTTTACATTCTTTACGTGCTTCATGGTTTTGTTATAGGTTTGCCACTTTGTAATTGACCACAGTGTAAGAAGCGATTTATTTTCTTGTTTATATTGTCGCCCATCGCCCATATCTGATGTGATCTTTGATTATTTGAAATCTATTCATTTTTCTGATTTTCCAAATCGAGTGTCTTCGACCACGTGATGGCGTAGCACGGCCGTAGCTGGAGTCCAGTAATAACTCTGCTGAAAGACGAGCCGTATGCATGTTCCGTTAAAATCTCGGGGGTATGTTTTTCATTATGGAATTATCACAAACGTTACTTAATGAAAAGCGGTAGAAAAAAACTAGTGGAAATATTTAATTTACCCCGGAAGCTAAATAGGGAGCAATTTGTTTAACAACACAAAGCACCCATTTATAATGCACTGAAGCTCTTAACAGTCCAACTGGCTTGTCTGTCTTTACAGATTCCTACATTAAATTTTTTACAGTTGATGTCGAAGATATTTTATTTTATTTAGATATTAGATATTATACATTTATTTAGATATGCGCCAAGAGGAAATACGAGGCAGAAAGTCAGAGATCTGTGTGTGTGTGTGTAATACATTAAACTAAGAGTTAAGTTGGAGGCCATCAGGCAACAAAACTGTTGAGCTCCACGCTCCAGCCAAATCACAACAGCCCACTACAGCTGGTGCCTTCAGACTGGGGCTTGACAGGAGCTGTCTGGTTCCTGCCCATTCCTAAGGGGGGGGGTTAAGTGTCATCAGCATAATCGTGATAAAAGCAGTATGACTGGTGATAACATTACCCAGGGTGCCTTGGTGCAGAGAGCAAAGACGGTGGTCTCAGTGGATTGATAAAACCAGACTGGAGAGGGTGTAGGAAGAAGTTGGGGAGTTGGTTAGCGGTGGCACGTTCTACGGATTTGGGCAGAAAGGGAAGACGAGATACCGGGTGATAGTGATCGATGACAGTAGGGTCAAGAGGTGGCTTCTTCAGCACAGATGGGACAGGGGCTTGTTCTTCAGCAGAGATTTGACAGGGGCTTGCTCTTCAGCAGAGATTTGACAGGGGTTTGCTCTTCAGCAGAGACGTGACAAGGGCTTGCTCTTCAGCAGAGATGTGACAGGGGCTTGCTCTTCAGCAGAGATGTGACAGGGGCTTGCTCTTCAGCAGA
>JAOVYW010000007.1:5917931-5929992 GCA_025775045.1 Hiodon tergisus | reverse complement strand
CCCATTGTAGGCGCTTTCGGCAGTGGCCAGGGGTCAGCATGGGCACCCTGACTGGTCTGCGGCTACGCAGCCCCATATACAACAAACTGTGATGCACCGTGTGTTCTGACACCTTTCTATCAGAACCAGCATTAACCTTTTCAGCAGTTTGAACTACAGTAGCTCGTCTGTTGGATCGGACCACACGGGCCAGCCTTCGTTTCCCACGTTTTTTAACTTCTTCATATGACATGACGTGTGATGTAATATGTGGTTTCTTCAGTGTGCAAAGATTTCCTGCGACCTGAAGTTTAAACAAACAGCAACTCATTCTGAAGGACTCCAGATTAATAACGTTTCACTCCAACAAATGTTAATTTATTTTAGGTTTATTGTTAGTCAATGGTGAACTTAGCAGTAAGCCCCCTGCTGGCTCATTTTCAATGAGGAAATGTTTACGCCTTAAACGTTAAGAACTTTTTTCTTTTTGTGAATTCATGGGTCGTGACGATTACCTCAGCCTTCCCTGCATAGATATCTCAGTTAACCAGGACACTTGAATTGCTATTTCATTTGTGTGACTACCTGTAGTTTATTTATTCTTTAACCGTAAACGGACACACCATGGTCAAAATAGCTGGAAAATAATTTGGAGTTCCTGTTTGAAGCTCCTAACATTCATTTGATACAGACAAAGTCTTGTGCTTGAATGAAACTTAGAAAAATTAGACTTCAAGTGTGTCTACAGTGAGAAATTGAGATGTTCCCACAATCTATATTGACATAGAAACATTGAAATAAATATATACAGAGTGATAAAGGTTTTCAGCATTGAGCAGGTGTTTCAATTCAGCAAATCAAAAGGCTTAGAAAGTAGACTGGGCCTCCCATGAGTCGATTGAGGTTTACTTAATTAAATCTCTTCAAAAAAGAGTCAGCTTTATGGGTAATGTAGTTTGTATCCCAGATATGCTTATGTATTGTTGTGTATGTTTATCAAAACAAAATAATAAAATAATTGTATAATTCAGGTTTTGAGACTAAAATTGATCAATATGAGTAAATCACCGAATTACTTTTTTCTTGATTAAACCAGTGGCTTTTCTGGTCTGGATTAAGTTGTCTTGCACCATGGAAAACCTAGGTACTGAGAATTTAATGACATGTAACCATACAACAAAATGCAAAGTCGAATTCGAATCAGACTTCATTGCAGGGTAGAATATATGTTGAAGGGGATCTTAAGCACTTAAAAAAAAATTTTTAAACCAGATACAGATAAGAAAAAATGAGCTTTTAATTCCTGTCGATGATGACGATGAAACAGAAACTGAACCTTAACATGCTGTCGGACCAAAGTATAGAATTGACCATTGGCAAGTGATGGATAAAAACGCTCAAAAGCTCAAATTGATTGCCAATAATTGACTAGAGAACACTGAGTGATCCGTGGCAGAGACACACGTGACTTGACGCAACCCTGTGACATCGATCAGGAATTTAACACAAGATACATAGTGAAATATTCAAATGAGCATGAATCATTGCACATGCTTAAAAAAACCGCTTGGAAGCGTCCGGCTTACCAAGGAAATCATTTGCATGCATTCTGTCCGGAAGAAAGAACACGAACTCATTTATTTAATTTTTTCTTTTCATTCCATTAAAAATACATTATTCTTAGCAAATATTTTAAATTGCATTGAAATGTTTTATTCAAATATAAGTAAAGGGAAATCACTTTAGGGACTGGAGATATATAAAGATTTCACTTATTTGTGAATTAATGCGGTTTTAACAGAAGACTAAGCAGTTAAATGTTAGTAAATTAAATACAATGTTCTTTTCCTCATATTTCTATGAGGGAGTAAATGCGGCAAATTTAATTATGCTTTGTGGGTTTTTGTCTTTATTTCCATAATGCAGGCTTTTATGGAATTGCTTTCTCAAAGAGTGGGATTTATATTTACATTTATCATTTGAAATTCAGATGGCTTCGTATGGAAACTTGCTGACAAAATTGAAATCAATAGAAACTGCTACACGAGCCTGTTTCACTTCATTTAATTAGAAAGAGCGGAGTAGCCGTGTAAAAAAATACCCCGTGTTACTTCTGAGAGCGGGTAGTATCCGTGTATAAAAATACCCCGTGTCACTTCTGAGAGCGGGTAGTATCCGTGTATAAAAATCCCCCGTGTTACTTCTGAGAGAGCGAAGTAGCCGTGTAAAAAATAACACCGAGTTACTTTTTAGAAAGAGAGAAGTAACCGTGTAAAAAATAACGGCGTGTTATTTCTGAGAGCGGGGAGTAACCGTGTAAAAAATAACCCTACGTTACTTCTCAGGGTTTACCGGAAGTCATTGCTATTATAAGACGTTGGAGAATTGATGCATACAGTCAAATTAATTTTAATAGTAACTTTTATGCTTAATTTCTACCCCTCTGGTGACATCACCTGTTAATACAAACATTGAGTGGCCACGACTTAGTAACGCGTGGGAACGGGATCATGACAATGCGTGAGAACGAGATTATTAATGCGTGGCTACAAGATTACCAAATCTTGGCCACTCAATATTTTTTATTAACAGGTGATGTCACCAGAGGGGCTCCCTATATAAATATATATATATATATATACTATTGTTATAATTATTATTATTGTTTTAAATTAAAACAAAACCAAAAAACTGATGATGGATGTTTTCCTGGCATTTTTTTTAAATAGGTGGAGCAACCGGAAATACGGAAATACACAATACACAACCAGAAATAGCGTGGTGCAAAGCTGTGTCTGAGTGTTCGGATCGCGAGTATCGCATTACTGCATCGCCGTACGGCACTCCCGGTCCGAGAAGCGAAGTTACCGGGGCCGGTACCACTGAAAAGTCCTTTCTGGAACACTTAAAGGGTCGATATTGATTTTTTTCTCTCCCTTTTTTCGGTCTCACCCACTTCATTGCAGATCGCTGCATTAATGGATGTCATTATATCTAAATTAAAACAACAGGTCCTGGAAGAATGCGTGTAATTGAATAGATCCTGTAATGAAATACGCTGAAACGTGACCTCTGTCTATTGTCCAAGATATATAGGTTATTTTTTACAGGAAGGAAAACGATCAAATAAATACACATTTAACTATTAAATAAAACTGGTTAAAACATGAATCCATAAATAAAAGACAAACTCACCAAAAATGTTATATTATAATAGTTTTTTTCTTCTTCTTCTGAAACCAGGTTTTGTTGTGGAATCTTGTGTATGCATGGGAATGAAACATTGGATTACAAAGCAGATGAGCTGGCCATATAAAGAAAATATCGTAAACTGCGTCCTAAATGAACGTCCTCACTCAGACATACACAGGGTATTTTGTCATGGCCCTGTCTGTGAATATATAATTATACACTCAAACTCAAAATGTTGTCGAAGATATATGTTGTGCGTTTTGTGAGAACTGAGTGGATATACTTGACAGAAAGAAAGATGTGTCTAAAATACTCTGATGTCTGCTATTAGTACAGACAGGAGCGCTTTGTAATTCAACAGGCACTTGTACTGATGGTACCAGTCCTAATGGCTTAATGGTGAATTTGTTGTTTTTTAATGAGACCGAGGCTTCTGAATTCAAGGCGGGCCCAGACAAACCGTTAGACCTGACTGAGAATGATTCACACAGAAGGTTTTTCTTTTTCTTTTTTAAATTCCCCCTCCCCATGTCTAAGTTGTCCAAGTCTAAGAGTGGGCTATAAACCAGGCAGGGGAGGATAGACGAGCACTTTGCATGCTTATCTAATCAGCCTACGCCAGAACTCTGGCCAATAGCAGTAATGACAATTTATAGCATGCTCCCAGCAGCCGTAATGGCTAACGCTGCTACGATCCAGCGTTGCGAGGCAATCCACTCACAATAATGACAATTAAAGGAGATTCTGGGAATCCTATTCAAATGCCAAGCTCTTTACTTTGTTTTATTTATTTTTTTGTCTTTGCATGGGTCCTGTTTATTTGGGCTGTTGCCCTGTGGTCTCTGTCCGTGTGTGAAGACAAAGAGCAGCGCACTTGTATGTTAATAGGACTTGCCTCGCAGTTTCTTCCCCCACAACAAGTTCACATGGGAAAAAACAAAAAGAAATGGCAGCTAGGAAATTACCTTACTGCCACATTATTATTATTATTTTATTTTTTACCTGAGTACCTGTTGTTGCATGTTGGCACGGTTACCATCGAATGTTCTAGGTGTCATCATTTTACTTGTCTGGTTAGATTCCCTCTGGGAAAGTTTTACTGCAAACTTAATGAAGATGTCAATGGTGCTCTTAATTGCTGTTGAACAGTGAGGAATCTGAAACACCTCTGCCCAGAGATGGATGTAATACCCTCATTAAATGCAGCAGGTTGAGCTGGAGGCTCACTCTGCATGCAGAGGTTGTGCCAATTTATTATTAACAAAAGGCTCCAGCAACAATCAGGACCGCTTCTCTCTTTTCCTTTAGACACGCAGGATGTTATTCATCACGGAAATAGCCATGAATCAAAGGGGTTTTATCATCAGTTACCTAAGAGGCTTGTCGAACGTGGACATTTTTAAAGTCCAGACGCCCTGGTGTCCTTTATTTTCAGATGTGTTGCACACCAGTAAGGCAGAAGAGGGAACTCAAGGTGTACTAAAGTGGAAAACCAGAAAGGGCACGTTTGACCATCCGGGGCAGGTGTTCATCAATTCTGGTTTTGCTACCTGACCTGTTGGTCTGGACAGCTGTTCGGCTTCCCACGATTATGATTGGACGTGTTACTTTAAGAACAAGCTAGACCAGCTTTTTTGCATTAAACCTCCTCATTTTGCCGTATAGTTCCTCACCTCCTGTAATTTGCTTGTACGGAGATGGGCTGTACTCCTGACATGGAGGCTGAGGTCATCTCATCTTCCCGCTGTAATGAATGATCATCCCAGCCTCTCCGTGTCCCTCCCAGTTTAGCTCTCGTATTTAAAGATAATCAGAATCCGCTCATCCCCCCCCCTTGCTGAAGGAAACATCAAATGAGCATTAAAAGGGCCCTGCTGATTAGAAAAAAGAACCAGAGGACGGATCACGGCTTTAAAATCTATGGCTGGAATCCATTTTATTTAAATTTAGATGGAAGTGAAATCGAGCCGCTCTCACTTCCGTCTGTAGCTCAGAGATAGAGAGGGATTGATGCCCAATCAAGGGAGCAGAATGCAGGAACGGAGGCTCTCTGAGCTGCTTTGCCAAAAAGGAGCAATTCAAATCAGTCCCCCATTACCATTCCCCTGCCTCTGCTCGCCGCCATCGCCGTCCTATCTGTCGCTGAATCTCTAAATGACAGATAAGCTTGGAGGGCTAAAACGTGACAGCCGTTGAGGTCTGTCTGCACCCAGTGTAAGATCTGTAGAAGGTCTCTCAAAGTGAAGCGGAGCTCTGGAGAGCTGTCTGAGGCCATTCTGCGGTCAGATTGAGGCTCGTCAAAGACCTGTCCAAGCCCATTCTGAAGTCAGTTTGAGGCTCGTCTGAGACCCGTCTGAGCCCGTTCTAAGGTCAGTTTGAGGCTCTCCGAGACCCATCTGAGCCCATTCTAAGGTCAGTTTGAGGCTCTCCGAGACCCGTCTGAGCCCGTTCTAAGGTAAGTTTGATGCTTGTCTGAGACCTGTCTGAGCCTGTTCTAAGGTAAGTTTGATGCTCGTCTGAGACCTGTCTGAGCCTGTTCTAAGGTAAGTTTGATGCTCGTCTGAGACCCGTCTGAGCCCGTTCTAAGGTAAGTTTGATACTGATCTGAGGCTCAACCTAGGCCTCCATTTCTCCTTCATTGCGCTGTTAATTCCTCCATGAAGCGATTTTGAGTCATGATGCCCAACCCCCCCAGACAAATTTTAGATGAGAAGTGTTTTTTTTAAAACCCGATTCTCGCCCCACGTCAACACCGTGGCTCGTTATGCAACGTTATGCGTCGGAAATTTTGTGTTACAACAGGATTAGTCACTCAGAAAGGGCTGAAAATATCAGCCTTCTGGACCGGAGGTGTTCCTCCTGTAACTCCCCCCACGAGGCCTGGTGCTTAGAGTCAGTCATGCAGAGAAGACAGACACATTGGGCTCTCCGAGCACCCCCCGGCCAGCAGACAGTGGCGGAATGATAAGGTCACGGCTGGGTTCGCGTACAGAAAGAGTGAGAGAAAACCTCATGATTTTTATTTGTTTTTTAACAGCGTTTCTGCTGCAGGCGTAACCATGTGAAACACCAACACTACAATAATTTAACATGCATAATATATATCTTAAAACCAAAAAGTACCGCAGAAGACCATTTTACATATCGATCCCGGTACATTTAAGGGTCTTCACGTTTCAGAATGCATTTCCTTCAGCAGGCTGCTGGGCCTCTCTCATGCATATCCCTTTCTCCCGTTAGTTTGGCAGATACCGACACAAGGAGACCAGCTTACCTCCCATAATGTCTATCTGCCTGGCTGCTGGTGTCAATCAATAGTGAAACTCATTTACTGACGGCTGCTTGTACACAGGATGGACATTCCAGCTCTCTCGTAGGGCACGGGGGTGAACCCTAGCGCATCAGAAGTGTTTTAGTGCTGCGGAATGGGTCAATATTATATGATGAATACTTCATGATTTTCAATTAGGTGTAACAATTTTGGTAAATGCAATCAAAGCACGATAATGGAGTGGTCTTCCTCTCTTCCCAGCGACGTTACGGGAAAGCTAAGCTGTTAATGCAGGGGAGCGCTGGTTCCCACCATTATCCGAGCAGGCAGCACAGAAAGCTCTTGAGAAGCTCTTGAGGTCTTGAGAAAGCTAGGGCGCCCCTATGTTGATCTGTAAGCGGTGTATTTGACTATGTGTGCCACAATGACGTGTGAATGGAGGAGGGATGGTTTTTATTTCTTCTTAAACCACCACGTTCAGTGTAAAATAAAGAGTAAAACGAGCCGTGTAAAATAAACGTTTGTAATTGATTTCTAATGAGAAAACACCATAGTCGATGACTCTCCGAGTCCGTCTTCGGTTGAAAGATGAGGGTACGTCCACCTTGCCCTGCACCTGGGATGGCCATGCCTGTCCCGGAAGGGTCGCTGGGTTTCCGACCCACAGTCTGCATACCCCCACACGTTACGTTGGAATCGGTCGAGTTTAAGATTATTACGCTGGTAATTTCGAGTTATTGAACAATGGCAGAGTCATAGTGAGGGAAGTTCCCCCACGGCTGAATTGAATATTGTTAGAGAGCTTCGGTGCGGCAGTCGTAAATTCTGCGGAACTTCCTCCACTCTCAGCCACAACTCTCAGTCCTTCTGAGTGAGTTGACACAAACACACTTCAAAGTCCCCTTCAGAGCAGCAGGCTAACACCACTGACACATCTCCAACCCGTCATCGGATGTCGGCCCGCAGCGCACGGGGGGGATGTTGTGCTCTGTTAACATCACCGCTGACTGCAAAGAAAAAGTCATATCGTAATAACTAAATGAAGGCGTTTTAAAAATGAATCAAAGACAGCTTGTGAGAAGGCTCGGGTGGGGCTGGCCGGGATCAGACAGATCACTTACAGCGGAGCGAAGGGTGTAATTCAGAACTCATTACCATGAGCTGTACCATAGAATGTATCTGGTCCTTGTAATGATATAGAACCCAGCAAAGGCGCTCCATAAAGCCCCTCGACCCGTCCCAGTACTGCTGTCCAACAGCAGCCAAAAGTGTGCTGGAGTGTCTAAAGAAGCAGAAGGACATAAGATAATAATTTTTTTAAATCTCAATGGTTTCTCCAGGCGGAAGTTCTGCCGAGGCAACGCGGTGGCTTGTAACACCAGAATCGGTGTCGAATCGGACATGTGACATTCAGAAGGACAACGCGGCTCCAAGCATCAAAGTCCTGCTGTAGGGGTGGAGAGGTACCCTGCTGGCAAAATGAGGTCTGAAGTCTAAGCTTTCATCCCGAAACCCTGTGACCCTGCTTTACATCCGATGGGAATGGGCTCCATTCAGTCTCAATGATCAACAAGCCTGTGTGTGGACCAAGGTGAAGGTCGGTGGAAGATGACACAGGTCAACCGGCGAGCTGCCTTTCCACTCGAGAACTGGGGAAGTGGAAGCCACTGTGAACCATGTTCTGGAGCCGGCCTCTGCTGAAGGTCGACGGTGGGGCTGTGATTAGCCCAATGTCCATGAAACAGAACACGGGCATAACTGGGGCATGTGTGCGGGCATCTTCATTTGTATTCAGGCATATTTACCGTTTATACACGGCAGGTTCTGTCCAGGGAATTCATTAAGGTGTGTTTACCGCCTAACTTTGTTTTTTCTTCAAGGGATTATTGTTTTTTGGTTTTTTTACTTCCTGAAATTTCCTTCAGCTCTAGTTGAATTAACAAGTAAATATCTGAACACCAATCAAATATCAGAACGCCAATGTTGCACATTTGAATTGAAACTGGTATCCAACAACGCAGTAAGAAGCGTGAAACACAGAGAGTGGTGCTCTCCGGGTTAGCGACGAAGCGTCTCTTACTAAAGGGACGTAACGAACACATTCACATATCCAGAACGAGGTGGTGCCACTGTGAGTGGCAAAGCAGAATTATTCATCCTCCTGAAAACAAAATTACGGTCTACCAGACCAATAGATTTTTATAACTATGCCAGCGATTCCCAAGAAGTTGCCTAACGAGTTCACTCCTTGCTCGTTGGAGCCTTCCAGGCTAATTATACACAAATGCGAGCTTGTTTTACATTAAGGCTGGGACCGAATCAAAAAAAAAAGCAACCCGCTAATCACGCTTTACACGGCTCTATTGAATAGCCTTTTCTTTTAATGAGTTGCGGAAATAAGATACTCACTAAAATTAGCTATTGAATGTAATGTTATTAGATGCGATTGGCGGGTTGTGAAAGTTTTGGTCCCAGAATAGGTCTGATTAGGGTCTGACATGGCCTCATGCCCACCAAATGCATGCAGCAGAACCCGTGCGTATCAACCAACACGCAATATACTCTGCATATCAAACCCCCCGATCCAGAATCCCTCAGCACCCACACAGAGTGACGTTTACCCGCCCCGATCCAGAATCCCTCAGCACCCACACAGTGACGTTTACCCGCCCCGATCCAGAATCCCTCAGCACCCACACAGAGTGACGTTTACCCGCCCCGATCCAGAACCCCTCAGCACCCACACAGAGTGACGTTTACCCGCCCCGATCCAGAACCCCTCAGCACCCACACAGAGTGACGTTTACCCGCTCCGATCCAGAACCCCTCAGCACCCACACAGAGTGACGTTTACCCGTCCCGATCCAGAATCCCTCAGCACCCACACAGGCGATCCGGATGCAAGATCACTGACATAACACCTTAAATGGAACATGCATGAGGACACCAAAGGGAACAGAAGGGGGATTTCGGCAGGACTCTCTTACCTGGAGCTGCTGCTGCTCCGTAGGTGATAAAGAGATGGTTGCCAAAATAGAGCAAGGTAACAGGTTAACTTATGTAAGCACAACCCGAAGGCGGATCAACTTCAGAGTGCTTTTACGATCAATTCAGCGGCTGCTCTGAAATCGTTGACTGACGGAACCCGTGGACAGGCGCTGAGATCTGTATTCAGTCTGCATGCACTTTTAGCAGGTCTGATTTGAAGTTTGAAGTTTAAGGATGAAAAAACACGTTGACATTTGGCACAGGGCCAAGGGCGAGCCCAAATGTGACCCAGCCGGAGCACTGAGAATGTCACGGGTTAGGCCAGGCGGCGGCGGCGGCGGTCATCAACGCCCCGTCCATCCTCCAAGAGGAAAGGTGCTGTTGTGGAGGGAACCTGAGCAGAGCAGATATTATTGATTTTTAACACAGTGTAAGGGTTCTTAATATATAGCTCTTCCTTCTCTGCGGCGTTGCCAGGATCTGTGAGAACACAGACTCTTCTTTATTTTATTGTATTTCTGTTTAATATTTGACCAATACATCAAAACCCCAGCTTGTAAGAGCTTAATAGTTATTACTGAGTGTGTCCTCTCACTGGACTGAAGGTATTGAATTAAATTTTGATGATAAATTGTCTTGTTTCCCTAACCTTACACAACCTGTTGGAGATACATTACATTTCCTAGACATTTATCAGTGTTCTCTCATTCATTGTTTTGTAAAGTAAGAAAAAACACCGGCTTTTTGCAGTGAGCTTCTGGCAGTACTGGATGGTTTATTTTTGAAGTATTTCTCAGATTTTCTCTGATATTTTAACTTATCTTTGTTACCCCTTATTCCAAGGGATCTGCGCCTCTCTTACGGTGAACAGAAATTACAGGACAAATGTAGCCTGCCGTAATTCAGGAGCACAGAACAGCATCCGCTCTGACAGAAATATGAATAAATGGAAATCGGACCGTTGTTGTGCAGCAGTGCCCCGTAGCCAAATCACTGGCTTGTGAACATCAACTTGTTCAACCTCAACATTAACTCGAATTCAGGGAATATCAAGATGACGCTAGTTCTTGTGACAGAAATTAGCATCATCCACTCGCCGAATCAAAAATGACCATTCACAGAATGCATTTTTTTTTAAGTCTTCAAAGCAAAATGCACAAAGAAAAACAGACCAAAAAAAAACAAACATTATTTGCCTATTCAGAGTATTTATGTGTCCACATGACCTTATGTAGCAGGACAACAGCTGTCAACAAATAAATAGTTGGGGCTAAATGGGTATTTCCTGCAGGCAAATCTATTGTGCACACATTTAACTTCTTAATCCCTTAATGCATTTTGTCTGTCATCTCTAGGAACACACCATAATGTCCTAACTCTACACTGCTGCTGCTCTGTCCTGAGCTCTCGCGGGCAAACTGAATTTTAGCTGGATGCACACCAGAACAGGGAAGCTAGCCACCCTTGATTAGTGGATTTGGCTTCTCGGAGTAGAACACTGGACAAACTGCTTCGTTCAGAGAAAAATGCAGACGGAACAAAAGTTCCACAGCTATATCTGTTTCCTGGAACACGAACAAGGAGGCAGATGGTTCAAGTCATCATCTTCAGAGATTTGGCAACCATAACAAGGCACAGACTGAATAATTAGGACTTAGGACATGCTTGTGATCTGCTTTTGTTATTTAGATTTCCCCCCCTGCACAATAGGACACTGCTGTTCCGCGGTTGTCATTTCAGCGGATGAAAAGCAATTTTGAAAGGTGGTGCCGAGATGCAAGTGGAAGTCACCACGGCCGGGATCTGTGGAGCGGAACTCAGTGAGAACAAGTCTGACTGACTGAGGACAGTGATGTCACTGGAGCTGAAGGCGAGTGTGATTGGTTTCTCGAGCCGAAGACTTTATTGTGCCTGGGACTTCTGGTCCTTCAGGTCTTCTCTGACCATAGTTGCCTATTTCTCTGTCCATAGTGAACCTTTATGAACAGTTGCAATCAGGTTTCTGCCCACATCACAGCACTGAAACTGCTTTGGTCAAAAACACTAACGATCTGTTAATTTCAGCTGATGCAGGACTTCTGTCTATACTCATTCTTCTTGATTGAAGTGCAGCTTTTGACACTATCTCACATAATATTCTATTAGAGAGATTATTATCTCTTGGTATTACAGGCACTTCCTTCACTTGGTTTAATCTCTCTGGTCGCACTCAGTTTGTTAAATTAAAATCATTCACAGTGCCCTCCAGTTACTACTGGAGTTCCACAAGGATCAGTCTTAGGCCCATTATTATTTATTTATCTTCTATCTACGGTTATATTTTTAGGAAATTTGGAATCCATTTTCACTGCTATGCTGATGACACCCTGCTCTATACAATATGTCCACCAAGCCAAATTCATCACTTCAACCGTTTCGCTTCATAACTGTCCACTGTCCTTCCCTGTTTTAAAGTTAAGAGCCTGGGTGTCATTCTGGACAGCGCTCTTTCTTTTGAAGCACAAAAACTTCAGTATAAATTTCCGCTGGTACAAAACTGCACGGATTATTTCACAAACTTCTAATTCTGTCCATATAACTCCTATTCTTCAGCAATTTCACTGGCTTCCTGTTAAATTTCTTATCGATTAT
>JAOVYW010000007.1:5815240-5827540 GCA_025775045.1 Hiodon tergisus | reverse complement strand
TTAAAATATTTTCGGTTTGTCACCTCATGGCATAGATTCAGGTGGACCTTTTATTTTAAAATATTTTCGGTTTGTCACCTCATGGCATATATTAAGGTGGACCTTTGTTAATCTACTACAGAATTTTATAATTTGACAGTATTTGTCATTACTTGTCATTACAGTATTTGTTGTTTTTACAGATTTCACCCACAGAAGAAAAGAAGATGGATCCAAATTGTACCATACCAGCTGGTACTGTACCACAGATATAAAAACGGGTGTTGGGTTTTTAAAGTTTCAAATGCACTGAACAACAGTTTCCATATTAGGATTTATTAATACTAGCAGTATTTGAATAAAAAAAACATAATAATATATCACAAACTAACATTATGTCTTTTTCCATTAAAAAAGATTAAAAAGTATTTGCTTCCTAAAATTTACAACAAAATTATAGATCAAGGTTCTGTACATTTTTTTGTCTAGAGAGAATTTTTTTTAAATGAACATTGTAATCTTAATATCTAGAAAGCTTGTTATTATTTTTTTTTTTTCGCAGTATATAGAAACAAGTGCCCTTTAGCTTCTCAGTCTGAAGGCCTTTACTCTATCTTCTGATAAGCTACGCCCCTCTCTTCCCCTATTACTCCCTGTCAATCTCAGTCACTCCTTTGCATTTACAAGGCTCATTTAAGAGGTCTCTTTTCCAAGTAGCAGCATCATCCGCTCAAAGGTTAAGTAGGCAGAGGTGGAATTTAAATTGACGGTAATTATGAAAAAGAACGGGGGAATACGAATGATTGGGGCGGGGGTTGAGTCGAGTCTTTTCAGCCAAAAGCAGAGTGGAGAACGACTGGTCCCCGGCCCGACGGCAGAGGGGCTTGTTAGGTTCGGGGGAGCCGGAGTTCACCGGTGTCAAGAGGGGCGTCACGGAGGGGGGCGCTGCTGGTTCATTACGGAGGCCGGGGTTTTTTTGCCCTGATCTGGTTGATCCAGCCACGGTGTGTTAAACTTACTGTGACAACTTGCCGTGTGTCGCCAGCGGACCGGGGGCCCTGCAGCACGTCCGTGCCGTCGTCAGCGGAAGCCTGTCCATTGCCGTAGCCAAATTAAAACAAGGAGGGCGAAGTGGGAGAGGGGCGAGAGAGCTACAGAGGAACAGAAAAGGCACTTTCCAATCCAGCAGATGTGAGTCATTTCATCTCGTGATTCAAATGAGTTCTGTGCTGTGTGAACAGATGTCCCTACCCCGCCTCCTTTATCAACATTAGCTGATTGGGTTTTAACACGCAGCTCCTGGTATCGCTGCCTCTCAGGTAAGGCAGGGTAATCTCTGTCTCGGCAGCTGTGGGGATAAGGTGATGGCGTCGGCGCGGCAACAAGTCTGCTTCCTCCAACCTGCTGGAGGGGGAAGGCTCCAGAGCAGGTCACTTTCGGATGAACGTGAGTGAGTGGTTACCATGATTACCGACCACGTGCGCTCACTGACATCCTTACTCTTTATGCCTGCGTGCGTGCGCGTGTGTGTGTGTGTGTGCGTGTGCGTGTGTGTTCCATGAAACTATGAGCATCATGATTTGTGTTCATGTTTAACTAAACACTGCTGGCATAAGGAACTGGTATGTGGGCACTGAGACACAACTCTCACTGTTCATTTGTCATCAGACCCAGTTGAAGCATGTCACACAGTGGATTTTTAGCTGTAATAATCCCAGAGGAGTGTGAGTGAGATATCTCCCATTGTGTGAGTCACCCTGCTCTAGAACACACTATTTATTTTACATTCCCCAATTGTCTGGCTGAATACGACATTCAATAAAAAATGCTGCATTTCCAGTTTGCTGAAAAATTATACATTTAGGCTCCTAATAAATATATATATTAACCGACGTGTTTTCTTACATAAATGTTTTATGTCTAATTTGAATTTCAATATAAGAAACAGATGAAGATCCAGAATGAAATGAATTTTAAATGTAGGATAAGTAGCTGATTTGGGAAAATGATGCATGTAAGAATTGTTTCATTTTATTTTTCATTTAGCACCATAACCCTCATCCCTTTTTGCATGCACTTCAAATTCAGTGCATTGTTAATTCAGTATGGAAACAAACCGGAGCCTGTCAGTTGTTGAGATCATTAAAACGGTACGTCTGGCACCACTGACCCCGGCTTGTCAGCAAAATGACCAGGCTGGCTCCTGGACAGCCCTGTCTGTGTATGCAACCGCTAACACGACCACAGGGGCCTTTTCCGCACCTGTTCACCGCCCAGGAGGCTGTGCCCAGGACCCTGCCCCACGGAGAGAAGTGGGAGTGGGGGTTCGGTAAGGGGGAGAGGGGGTGACTGGAGCGGAAGAGCCCTCCTCGCAGGGGCTGCACCCCCAGCCCGGCGGGTCCCTTCCCCTTCCCCGGATTTTATCGGATGTGCTCAGCTTCGGAGCTCATTAAAACCCACCCATTATCCCGGCATTTGCATGCATCACAAGCAAAACAAATTTACTTGTCAGAAAATTAAAAGTTCATTTTAATTGAGCTCACGCTGCAGTATGCAAATGAGGAGTACATAATGTACATCGATGCGGAGACAACACACTAAAAGCGGGGTTAACCCTTTCCTGGCGCAGCAAACCTGTCAAGTTTATACAGCTTGCTGCCTATGACAGTATTTTTCTCTTTGTTCCCTGATAGAAGGCCTCTTCACCAAAAGAATGCAGATGTAATTTCGTTTTTCCAGTGCTGACATTAAAATGAATGAAAATACTAACAAAGCTTCGAGTGGCAGGCGACATTGCGTCATGCACTGAATTTTCCTAAAATACTGAGTTACTTTGCCCTAAGCCTTGAATTAATCCCCAACACCTTTGAATGTTGTGTTATTGAATGAATAAATATGTTTGGCGATGGCTGCCCCCCGATCTAAACACCTTATTTTCATTTCCTGCATTGCTAAAAATGGCAAGGCCTACAGTTATAGTGTTAATAAGCACGATGCATTGGTTTAGTTTCATAGCCCCTTCTCTCATATGAGATAAATGTCTCTGCCGCAACTACAATTAGGTCTAAATCTTCACTAAAGTAGTTTCAAAATCAGAAAATACAACAACAAAAAAACGTGTGATCTGAAAGTACTATTGACACCATTAGCCCAATCAGCAAAGCAACGCAAGGTTATTTTCCCCCCCATTGGGCAGTGCCAGTCGATAAAGATTTCCCAGGTAGGAGTCAGTGCTGAAACGAAGGAGTCACAGTTAACAGGCTGCCAGTTAGATGGCATGAAGCTTTTGTTTCTCTTGTTTAAAACTAACGAGCCCCAGGAGGCTTCTCAGCACCAGCCCTGGACCTGTCCTTGATGACCTTCTTTCAATAGTCACTGGTGCAACTGAGATACATAGAAATAACCTTTAGCATGTTGCTACACCAATGCAATATTGTTGTATATTTTAGTGGTACCGAATATGTCTCGTGCACACAAAAAAAAAAGTAAATATCCATGTAATTCTACGGTTCTGACCATGGATGGCTGCACATTGTGATGTTTGCTGAGGGGTGACAGTGAGGGCTGGAAAGGAAGGAGCAGATATGTAGGTGTGGGTATGGCTAAGGAGAAGTAATGCTAGCAGTTATTTTATGCTAACTAGTTTGTTCATGATGGTTTGAAGGGCTTGGCTAAGGTAATCAACACAAAAAATGTGGGGGGAAAAAACCTTAAATTCTTTATGTACTTTTAAACCCCATTCTACACATTACCAAAATGCTCGGCTCTAGGTTCACATGCTGTCTTGATGTCTAAAATGTCTGTCTCTTTGAGATGGGTGACATTTCCTATTGTAGGTTAAGTACACATGACTCATTCTTCTATTGCTCATCCCTCTAGGAAAGAGCACTAATCTAAGAGCGCTACTCTTAATAGATGAACCTCAGAATGAACTCAACAGAATTATATTCTCCTCTTGTTTAGCCACAAATCTGAGATAATGATTTTAATCACCTGTCAGCTCAACCTTGTGAGTTAATGGGCGCAGTTTACCTCCCAGCCTTATAAAGAGATCTGTTATAATATTCAGTCCAGTGAGCAATGGTAAGTGAAACTCTGTTATATCATATTGAGTAACCGTGTGCATATTCCTCCAAAGGGAGCCGTTCAGTTGTTTTCGTTGAAGGGGGCTTCATTGACGGTCCTGCGGCAGGAGTTTGAGGACGGCGAGGTCGAATGTGACTGACACATCCGCGTTGCCCCGCGCGCCTACTGGAGGAGTAAGGTGGCACGGCACCGCGGGTCGCCTCGTTGCGTGCGCCGTCAGAACTGGGGCATGGGTGACAGTTGTGATCAATTAGGATAAGTCTCAGAGGAGAGCGGTGTTGGGATGGCAGCCGGCCCGATAACACCGATGCTCAAATGGTGCGGGGCTGTGCTGAGCCGGCGCGGCAGGACCCTTAATGAGAGGAGTGTGGACTTGGCACAGGCCCTAATAGGATCAAAGTGTCCATTTGGCCTGCTGTTGACAGACAGCGGTGCCTTTCTGGCCGGCGACCAGTTGCAGCAGTGCGAGGAGAGACGCTCTGACTGACACTAGGACGGGTGCTCGCGCAGAAGTAGGTTATCGCTGCACTTCTGCGCTAAAGAATGGCCTCTCAGCGTGACAGGTATTGAATAGTTTGCTGGGATGGATGTGAGTGCTGAAAAGTGTCTGCAGGTTTCTCTGCAGAGTCGGAAGGTATCTCACTGTGTGGGAACCGTGCGTTTGTAGCATCCAATATAGTCCTATGAACTCCATGAGAGAACTTTGATGGAGATCATTATTGATTTTTTCTTTTTGAAGTATATATTTTTTGGTATGGAACGACTAGTCAATATTAAGGGTTTTCATCTGGCATTGGCTTTTACACAAATAGGTCAGTTCTCAGAAAGTGAGAGGGGTGGGGTAGAGTCTGTTCTCCTCAAGAATATGTAGTTAAATGGAAATGGGCTGTTTTTCTCCTTACCTCCCCCCAACCCACCCATGGTCCTTTTGTCTCGAAATTAGTGAAGCAGAGTGCTCAGGCGGCTAATTATGTATTCAAATGAAAGAGGCTTGTTAATGTTGCACTGGGGAGAGTGGAGATGTTTGGGAGAGGATGATGGAATTGAAATGAGCTCTCCGGCGTTGGTGGTAGTACATCTGGAACCAACGGACCGCGTCCCAGCAGATGTCACCTCCCAGTGGATGAGAGGGTTGCCATGAGGGGGGACGAGAGAAAAGGGGGGGGGGGTTGGCAAGCAGAAAAGTCGTGCTGGTGGTGGTGGGGTATGTATGAGTGTGTTGGGGAGGGTGGAGTGTCAGCCAGGAGATATACACCTATCATTTTGACGGGGGGTCTGAAATCCAGTCCATGATCTTGCCTGAGGACACTCAGAGAAAAGGTCACTCAGATCTGTCATGTCCAGACAACGAAATACCAAACAAAGAGGCTGGTCTATGCTATCTCTTTTGTGAGAATTCAAAAGCATATACAATAGCTTTCCTTTTAACTGTGAAATGGTGAATTTCTGGAGCTAGGGCATACTATGCATGTGCAGTGTATTGTCAGACGTAGATTCATATATCTAAAGTATATAATGGCCTAAGACGTTGTCCAGCAGAGGTATCTGAGCCACAATATGACTGTCATCAATCCTTAAGATTGCTGGGATTTGTGTTGAGAAATTATTGTTCAGTTGAATTCGCTGTGCCAGACCAGATTGGGTTTTTCCAATGATAACAAATACGATACTATGAGCAGTTACTGCACGAAGACAGCAAAACCCACCCCCATTTCTCCTTGTCTTTCATCTGACATCCTTTTCAGACTCCTGTACCTATCCGTCATCTTTTCTTCCCCCGACACCTGCGCTGCTCTGAACTGTCTTCCCTTCCCTGATGCCCTTCCCGATTCCTTCTGTTCTCTGACAGCACCTCTCTTTCTCTCTCATTCTTTAGAGAGAGAGGTAGTGAGATGCGTTTCCAGATGAGTAAGCCCCTGGCAGGCCAACTCCAGCTTCACACATCCCCGCTCGCTCACATTCCTCCCCACCCCAGCACACATTCACACACACAATTTTTCAGGAAAAACACCTCTCTCTGCCACCTCTCTCTCTCTCTCTCTCTCTCTCATCCCGTATTCATGGGGAGTGTGCAGTAAACTCCAAGCCCTCGGGCCCCTAACCCTGTGCCCTGCAGGTATCATTAGAATGGGCCTGTAGAGTCATTATCGATCGCGTGTCTGCTGATAGCCCACACGGCGGCCCCCAGGGGCTGGCGCTCTGGGGCCGGTGGCCCACGTGCCTCTGCGCCAAAGATGTTACATCAACCTGCACCTGTCCCAACGGGGGCCCCCCGCGACCATGCCGCAGAGAGGTGTGCAGGCGCAAAGAGGGAAACTGGAGCCGGCTTCCCGGGGTGGCAAGCCAGGCTAGGAACGTGTCAGACCCCGCCAGGCACAAAGAGGAAGCCACAGAATCCCGTCAGGGAACAGTGGGACATCTGAGACGATGAGGTAGGGTCTTTATCAAAGGGGCACGGGTTTGGCTGCAGCAATTTCACTGCGTCTTCAGCTACTTCTGGAGGCAGGGCAGGCTGTGATCACAGGTTACTGTATCCTCTCCATGTCTCCCCACCCCCTCTCCCTCTCGCTCTCAAGCCCTCCCCACTTTTTTTCCTGTTCTGACGGAGATGCATGGTGTTTCTAATTTGGCATGCAGACATTAATTCCAGCACAGCTGCTGCTGGCTCTGTCCCTGAAGGCTTCTCTCAAATGTGCAGCTTCAGAGACGCGCTGCAAATTAACACCATTTGTTCTGCAGAGCATGCCTTCTTAACACTGCACGCATATCTTATTACTTGATGCTTGTTTCGATGTGAAAAAGTGGGGTGTTTGTCGGCGGAGGTGTGGGGAACCACTAAACACAAAATTAAAGATGCCGACTCTATTGTCTATTGCTGCTCACCAGGCTGGCTGTGTACCTTGGAATGTCCATCAGAAGATTGTGAAATGTTGTTTTTCTTTTGTTTTCCTCCCAAGCTCTTCAACTCCTCAAGGTCTTGTCTTTGAAACCCGGAACTGTAAATATACCTTGCGCAGGCTTATCACTGCTGTAAGCAAGCCGCAGTCTGCACCAACTCAATGGTCTTTGTATGCTTTTACGAAACGGCAAAAACATACAGGTCACCATGTGCCTGAAGTAACGATAATAAGAGAAGCCCTTTTGTTAAGCTGTGTCAATGCAACAAATACCTACACAGTGATTAGTGGCACAAATATTCCAAAGATGGATAATGGCTAATGCACTACATATAAGATAGGATAAAAACTAAATGAAAAGCAATTAATAAATAGTTTGAGCAATAGCTGTCAGCTAAATTCCTATCCATTTTATATTAATATCGGCATTCAGTATTTCCATAGGGTGCCTTTATATCACTGTTGCTTATTCTGAGTGAACTCAGTTTACCCAAATGTTTTCGTCTGAGGTGACAGTGGGAGAGAAAGAGAGGCAGAAGAAGAGGAGAGGGGAGAGGCCGTTCCCCCTGATGGGCTCAGGCAAGTTGTTTTTGTGTTCCGGCTCTTGGCTGACTGGAATAATAAAAACAGCAGCACTTCCGCGGCTCAGCGTTGCCGGGGGAGAGTGAGAGAGAGAGGTTAAGGCAAACGACTGCTTTACGTCACCAGAGGGCTTCCATCACCACACCTGGCACAGGCCCTGCGGTGCCAAGCCAAGCTTCAGTCCTACCCCACTATACCGAGTGGGGCTTCCTATTAATACACTTCCCTCTCAGTGGAAATAACTGTATTAAGTGTGGGGGGGGGGGACTTTTCTGTGGCTGAATATATGTATTGTCTCATTGATATATAAATAAATGTAATGGGGCTCAGTGGGTCTCTTTCCCCATAATGGCAAATTGGATCATCAGTGAGGAGAGCTGACCGTATCACTTGCTAGTAGGCGCTGAGTTCTTTAAGCAAGCTTAAAGGATGTGGGTGGAAGACCAGGTAGGTCAACACCTATTAAACAGAAACATTGTTACCCGGCCCCATATATAAGAAATGGATTTGGAGCAAAGGTGCTCTTTGATCAGCTGGGCTTGGTTGAAGGACCAGCGGGAGAGAGACAGGAAGCACAGGTGGTTGCTGGACCGATAGGAGTAAAGCGGGATGCCTTTCGGCATGTGCGGCGCGCCGGCTGTGAGCGCGCGATCGGCGAGGCTTGGAAAGCTGCCTCCGCATCTGCTCTTCCACATTGACTAGACAAAGCCAGGGCCTGCGCTGTCAGCTGTCGGCTTGGACGCCGATCAAGTTTTGCAGCATGCCGCTTGGCTTGGTACCTTCCCTTCCAACAGCTCCCAGAATGGTTGCTCTATCCTGCCTCAGCCTCTGTGTTCGGGATCCCTTTTCCCTAGGCACCGCAAACGTGTTCCATTTTCCCATGGAAGCTCCTGTTGTTCTGACACCGTTCGGAGAGAGCCGTGGCCCGTGCCCATTGTCTACTTTATAATGCATGAGTTGTAGTACAGTATAGTGGTAACTTCCCCCACATGTTCCAGATTCTTTTTACGAAAACAATTGTCTTTTGCAGCAGCTACAGCTCTGTGGGAAAACAACAACAACAAAAATACTCGCGGCCAGGAAATGTTTAGATATACTTGTGTATCAGCATTTCTTAAGACATGACCGGGATGTGAGCGGTTTTCCTCGGCACTAACCATCAATAAATCAATCCAATCCTTTCTGGAACGCAGCCATTTACAATGAAGTACATGAGGTCCACTATAAGTGTATTTCACTTATCAGATTACATCGGAAAAATATCTTCATATTAGTCTATTTCTGTGCACTGTCCTGACAGAAGATTGATTAAATCACTTCCTGAAAGTAAATCCCAATAGAGTTAAATAGGTCACACACACGCATGTATATAGTCTATATAGTATATAAGTATGTCTGCTTTTTTAGTCAACTCCTACTCGTCACCCTTTGTGTTGAATAGAGCCTTTTCCCAAATTGTACAAAATAGAACTACGCACAGTTTGCAGTTTAGCAACTTTCTTGAACTTTCTTATTTATCACAGAACATCTGTGATTTGCCTCACTTAATTTTTGGTTTTCTAACTGGGTGAAGGGCATACATACTCCGCCAACACCTCCATGTTATTTTAGGAGGGTGGCAGCAAAGTGCTAGGCCTGTTGGAGAGAATTACAGCCACGCCTTGATTAATAAATTAAATGCTCAGGATTTGTTTGCTCTCCAGGACTGACCATGTTCCACAGGAACACTAGTGGTCACTTGTAGTGGCTGCAGCTGCTGTACTGCTGAGTAAAAGAAGGCATGATGAGCTTCTCTGGTGTCACGCCACAACGAGAACCAAAACAGAAACATGTGACAGAGGGATTTGTCTAAATCTGTCGTAAAATATGCTCTTGGACTGCCTGGGACCTTTCATGTGCGGTAAACAGGCCTGGTGACAGCGTGTTTGTTGATTTTGCAATATGGGTTGACAGTTTGTTTATTGCTGCTTTTTGAGCAGACACAAAACTCCAGCATGTGCTCTCTTTGAAATCTGGGAAACAGTGTTATGCTTTGAGTTCAGGAATCTCTCTGCTCTGTAGCAGGGCTAAAAGCCTGCTCCATCACCAGTGACACGCCTGCAGTACTGAAGGACCGGACCCTTACTTACTGGGTTCCCTGCAGCGTTCTGCTTAATGACCCAGCGAATATGGTTGGAGGAGACATGCCTCCTAATCTCATGGTAGAGGAGCTTGCTCGGTGGGGGTGTGGGATTCCAGAGGTGCCAAGCTGGTCAGACCACAAGGAGATGACTTCCTTAGTGTGCTATCACCAGACAACCAGCAAGGTTTGGAGGACACCGCATGCTGCAGCCAAGCAGTTTTCACCATAGTTTGTTGCATCTCTGAGGACAGCATGCCGAACTCTCTACCTTTCTCTCTATTTCTCCTAACTTCACCCCTTTTCCTTTCCCCTTTGTCTCCCTCATCATCTGCCTTTGGTAGATAGGGGCACAGGGCCTAGAGGTGGATTGTCCGCTTGTTTCAAACAGACCGATCAAAAGTACAGTTTAGCATCGGTCTGTATGACGCGGGCTAAAAACATCATGGTGCTACAACGTCTGAGATTTTTAATATTGACTTGCTGCACCATAACGTACTGTGAAGGCACATTCAAATGGATCACTCGATGCAGTACTGTGTGGAGTTCAAACACATTCCTTTTCCCTGTGGAATTTCAGCAGGTCACCACAGCTATTGCCTGAAGTGGCAGTGCTCTAAATCAATTAATAACAAGCCAAGTACACCATAACACCGGCTGCTTAGCCAGATCGTGTTGCCAGTTTAATGCAATCTAGAATATTTGACTATAGTCATGACAGTCACAAGAACTGTACATATCAGTATGTGTGTTTACTGTTTTATTACCCACACTAGCTAGCCAGGTAAATTCCAAGTGCATTTTTGCAACATGCTAACAATCAAGGCCCAGTATATGTTGTTATATTGCATTTGTGGCATAAATTTACAATCACAGTGGTACAACAGCTTACAACATTAGCTTTTGGCCACCTTTGGTGAGATTCAGGCACACGTGTGTGCAAAAGAGGTGCTCGGTGGCGCAGAATGTTGAAATGAATAAGTAAGTGGCTACCCATGAATATTGCATTAGCAGGCAAGTGGGGACGCGTGCTGAAGCAACATCTGGCCCCTTCCACAGAGACCCTCGTAGCAAGAAAGGCGCTACTTCCGGAAGTAAAAAAACGGTCACAGTCATTGAAGAAGAAAAGCCCCTGCAAACATAAATCAGTCAAAATATTTTCTAGCCAAACGTTGGGCTCAAAAGTCATTTAAAAGCAGTCATAAAGTGACTCACGTCCTGTCAGCTGAAAGGCTGTCGGGTACCAACGTTGACTGACTGTGTAGGCTCCGCTACTCTCCTGTTAGACCTGAACCAACTGGTCCCTCTTTTTATGGAATTAACTTCAGAGAGGGGAACAGTATAAACAGTTTGTAATTGTCTTCCTGATGTTACTCCACTCTCTGTTTAGAGGATTGAGGAGTAGAGTTCTTATAGGTATCCCAGTGATTCATGGTGAAAGTGGGACCTAGGCATTAGGGAATGGATGATGTTAGCAGAGCACTGGGTTCTGGACTTGCACTAAGGCGTCGAACAGTCACACTTGAATTAGAGAGGGTTGTGGCGTGTGTTCAATCTGCTGCTAAAAAGAGCGGTTTGACAATGAAACTTTTTTCTTTCCTTCTCTTTATCCTGAAGTTTTGTGTGCATTTAAGTAAGAGCTGCCACAGTATGTGTACTTTGAATATGTCCAATCAAAGGATCGATTGTTCACGACACACCAGAGTGACACTTCAGTTCTGACTACAGATCGCTGTCACAAGGAGAAGAAGCGATTGCTGTTTTCACAATACCAAAGGAAACAGAATCGTACATTGTATACTGGTTACCCGTCTCAGTTTTAGCAAACATCTACGTCAAGCTATAATAGCCAGAGGGAGGGCTTGGGCAAACCAGTGCGACAGAACAAAAGACATTATCTCACACTCTAATTGAGCTGACACTGTGCAAATTTAATTTAAACGCCATGGATCAGGAAGAAAGTGTCTGGTCTGTCCCTGGTTTGCAGCCAGACAGGAATCTTTCTCCAGTGCAAAGGCTCCCATTGTGTAGTGAAAGTTTCTGTATCATCTTCTGATGTATTGATTGTTCACCTAATTGAGATACAACGTGAATACCTTACCATACTGGTACTGGCAGTGATCATAAAGGTTTCAATTGACAAATGCGGTCAGGGTATCAATCAATGAATGTTCTTGGAGATAAGGTCTGGATTTTCGTCAGGTCAGTGCTCAGGGTCAGTTGTTCCACCTGAAATGTGTCAAAACTCTTGGGCAGATGTAAGAAAATCCATAGCGCCGTGGAACAAACAGTTCTGAGGTTTTTCATCAGGTTTGTTGGAAGCAGGCGTGCCTGCGCAATTCAATTTCCCTGTCTGAAAACATGTCCGAAAATGCACTTTGATGTAAAGACCTTGATATACAGCCTCTTTGGCGTTTTGGTCTTGGTTCCTAGCTTTCTTCCTGTCTACTACGTCTTTACCGCCCAGGCACCCTGTCTCCCGGGGGCCGGCCGTACCACAGGTGCGGAGAGTTCGGTGTGATGCGCAGATAGGAATCAAGTAAAGTGGCTCTCCGGTCACCTCTTAATCATATTCCCTAGCATTGAGGCAGCCGACCCTCTGTTGTCAAGGTGGGGGGGGGGGGGGCGGTGCGAAGC
>JAOVYW010000007.1:5791783-5808338 GCA_025775045.1 Hiodon tergisus | reverse complement strand
GAGTGCAGCGTTAACGTTAGCTCTGTGAGTGCAGCGTTAACGTTAGCTCTGTGAGTGCAGCGTTAACGTTAGCTCTGTGAGTGCAGCGTTAACGTTAGCTCTGAGTGCTGCGAAAGCGCAGCGTTGTTAACGTTAGCTCTGCGACTGCTGCGAAAGCGCAGTGTTTACATTAGCTCTGTGACTGCTGCGAAAGCGCAGTGTTTACATTAGCTCTGTGAGTGCTGTGAAAGCATAGGTGGATGAGTAGTGTCAGTGCAGATGCGCTGTGGGGCAGGTTTCTGCGACACGTGGGAACTACTGCTGCTAACCTCCACTTCTCTCCATCTGCCCCTGCCTACATGTAACTTTGGGTTCCCCAGATTCCACTGCATTCACAGGCAGCGCAGGGAATGGGTATACATATCCACACAGTGAAGGCACTCGAGCAGACTATGCGCGCGCAGACATGCACATTCATAGTTATTTGGTTATTTTAATAATAATCCTATATTGATTAGCACTTTTTTGCGGGGTTTTAATCACCGTGTATGTGTCTCTGTTTACTTTCGTGATCTTGTACCAACCGTTCCTCTGTGCAGCAACCAGATGCCCTGCTATTTCATTTCCTTTTTATGGTTGTGCAGTAGCCTGTGACACAACATCCTGTGGGTACTTCCTGTCTGTTTCGCCTTCATTTCCTGTTTGCCCAGCCTGCACTAGAGCACGGTTTTGGTGTGTTGTGGCCTTTCTGGTGGAGTAAGTACAACTCCAGGATTGTCCAGTTGGTTTGTGGTGATGAACGAGCGTGACAGATCTCTACCGTTCTGAGGTATAGCAAAATATCGCTATGCTACAATTCGGTATTAATTTTCTTAAATCTGAAATATATTCATGCATTGCAACATTTGGTCTTAGCAGTTCACCTTTACTTCACGTAGATTTCTTGCTTGGTAAACGGATAATCACTCCCACTGCCACGTCATCGAGCTGTCACAGAAAGTAGGTTCACAGCAATATACGTGGAAGTTTTCCACATTTCCATGTTAAAAATGAGTATTTTATATTCCTCAGATTTTGAGGTAAACTAGTTTTGTTTCTTGATTCAGTACAGAAACACAGGCTGTAAATATGATTCAGCAGGTAAAATATCTACTCTTTAGTCTTTTTTATTTTCCTGACTCCAGAACGCCACAGGAACATGGACTCCTGCCTTCCGTTGCTTTGGTATATTGAAGGTCTTTCCCCATCCTGGTCCGCACGTGGAATCGCCCCAAAGCCGTTGACAGACTTGGAACTGCCGCACATAGTAGCTAGCTTCCTCCTGTTATTTTAGCAGTCTCCCGCTAAAAGCAAAGCCATACCCGGATGCACTTAAGTGACCCCACTGAAGAAATTCCATGTAAAGGGCTCACTGTAATAATTTATTTGGTCAGACCATCAGTTCATTTTGACCCCCCTCCACTTCTTGTTTGTCATTTGCACTTTCTCTCTCTCAAATTCAAAAGATGCTTTATTGGCACAACATTTTTAGCCAACGTCATTCAACAATGAACATAAATGCAAAACATCCTCTCAAGTTTGTGTGTGTTGGAGAAGGAGACAGAAAGATGTTTGTGCAGAGGGAATAGAAGTTGCCATTAAGATGGGCTGATGTTTCTTTGCCAACCACAACGTTTCTCATGTCCTTTACTTTGTTTTCTTAGCCTCCTAATCCTTTTGAAATGGTTGTTTTTCCTGACTTTTTGCAGCAAGTGTATGTTAAAATGTTTAAACTTTAATTCTGACACGCACACAGCATTCCTCATCATGGACATCGGCTATGGAGTTTTTGTCGGTCAGAGGCTCCAGTAGACGAGGATTGGCAGGGATTTGTTGTCATTTCCTAACAGGCTTTAGGGAAATCCGTGTGGTTGCTGTGCTGCACTGTGTATGAAAACAAGCCTTTCAGCCTTCCATAATGCCGGGCTCATTGCTGCGCTGGGGGCCCTGTGGTACCGATTGGCTCAGAACGGCTGGGTCTGCATTTTTTCCTCCACTCTCTGACTTCCACAGCCTGAAAACATGTTTAGACTGCCGCCGCGGTTCAGGTCTTGTGAGTCTGAACGACGTGGAATGTGCCCAAATGCGTTTAAGGGTGGAAGTGAATGAAGCGGTGGTGGGTAAATTTAGCATAAGCATTTACGGATGTTCATCAGCAGTCCTTGTGGGGTGTAATCCCTGGAAAGCTTGCGACCCAAAAACCTTTGCCACGCCATGTTTCCTGTTTCTATCAATTATGTTATAGGCCTTGAGCAAATCTTTGTGTGTTGCACAACCGCTAAGTGCAGCTGCTGCTGTGTTTTCAGTGCCGTAACCTTGGGGCTGGCCACCTTGAAATGAACACCAACCCCTTTTACATTGTCACCAAGCCAAGTCACACCTTCAGGGAATATAGAGACTCCCGCTACACCACCCCCCCCCCCCCCCCCCCACATGTCCTTTCAGAGAAGCAGGGCCCGGAGCGGAAGCGGATCAAAAAGGAGCCCACCAACACCAGGAAGCTGGGCCTGGCGTTCGGGATGGGAATGCCAGGGATCCGGGCCGGATACCCCCTCTCCGAACGGCAGCAGGTGGCCCTTCTCATGCAGATGACGGCTGAGGAATCGGTCCACAGTCCAGGTGGGTGTTTGTCACCCGTGCCACGTTCCCTCCCAGTTCCCCGCTGCTGTGCCCACCATGCTTCACTCTCGAACCCGCCCCTTCCCCAGACACTTTGATAAAACGCAGACCATTATTGATGCTAAGGATGCACACAATGACTTTGGGTTGTTAATGGTTCTTTCCTGTGTATGTGAACATGATGAAGCAGAGGGTTCGGCTGTCCCAGAGCTGCATGTCAGCCTCTTGGAGCTTGTATAAGCTAAAGGGAGGAAGTATTCAACCATACTATACAATACAGCAACTATTATCTCTGTATTGCTGTATTGTTTGTGCACTGGAAGCTTCACCGTGTAAAATTCCTTGTATGTGATAGCATACTTGGCAATAAAGCTCATTCTATTCTATTCTATTCTATTCTATTCTATCTGGCACGTTGGCCAAACCTCAGAATACCCAGAGCTTTCCTGTTTGCTTTTTCCTAATCATAAAAATCAGCACTTATTAGATTACCCTGGTCTTTGTGGAACATTTGTTTCCTTTTCATGGACTGGTATTTGGTTGCATTTGAACTTTTAGATAAGTTTAAAGAGGACATTTTAAGACATCCAAAGGATCTGTTTTTAAATCGGATGTGGGCACCCAGAAAACAATGTAGAGATTAAGAGGGTTTTGTAGTTAAGTTCAGAACCATAGCCAGTTGGATAACTAATATGAAAGAGATCATTGCATTGGCTTAATGTAATGAGTGTTATACTCACCTCTCAGACAGTCGAAGGCAGCAAACTCTCAAAGCCCAAAGTCATGCTGTGAAAGAGCACCGCACGGTGGAAGAAAGTGGTTTTGCAGCATCAACTCACTGCTGGTTAGGTTGTGTGAGTTTATTTCCCCCGACAAAGATTAATTGTAGTTTTGTTTACGACGATTTGCATCGGTTTAGCATTCAGTCACACCTGTCATTCCTTTTCAGACACAACACCAAAGCACCCGTCCCAGTCGGCCCTCGGTCAGAAGGGAACGCCAAACTCAGCCTCAAAAACCAAAGATAAAGTGAACAAGCGCAACGAGAGGGGGGAGACGCGGCTGCACCGTGCGGCCATCCGCGGTGAGGCGCGGCGTGTCAAGGAGCTAATCAATGAGGGAGCCGACGTGAATGTGAAAGACTTTGCTGGTGAGCGGAACTTCCCCCAACTCGTTATCGTTGCTATTGTATCGAATAGGGTGGATAGCTGTTGTTTCTTACAAGTTCTCTTATCCACCTGAATGCCATTGCATTTTACACATTACTGTACAATTTAGCTTCGCCGCTAAATCTCTCTGTGTCTACTGACCAGGCTGGACTGCGTTGCACGAGGCGTGCAACAGGGGCTACTATGATGTGGCCAAGCAGCTGCTGGCAGCAGGCGCGGAGGTCAACACCAAGGGTCTGGACGACGACACCCCTCTGCATGATGCCTCCAATAATGGGCACTTCAAGGTCAGTTTTACTCTGAGCACTTCTCAAATTTATATACACTCTGTGTAGTACTACTACTCTGTACTAAATAGAGGCCAACAGCAGACTTTACTCTTAACGTTTAATGTTGATGTGTAAGGTTTTTAGTTTGATCTCTCTGCATGGAGACTGTATATGCGTGAGAGTAAACCCCAAGAGAAGTCTAAGGTAGTCTTTACAAGCACAGCACGCTCCCAACAAATGACTCACTCATAAGGTGACAGTGTTTGTCCCCAAATAGTTTTTGTATTTTAATTTTAAATGTTTGCTGAAAAACAACATTAAATCATGATGAACGCTAACAGTTGGTTTGCTTTTTAGGTGGTGAAGCTGCTATTGCGCTATGGAGGGGACCCACGTCAGAGCAACAGGAGAGGCGAAACAGCATTGAAGGTGGCCAACTCCCCCACCATGCTGAACCTGTTGCTTGGAAAAGGCACTTACACCTCGAGTGAAGAGAGCTCTTCAGGTGAGTGTAGTTCAGACTTTTTCATTTAATGGGTTTAGGAACTACAACATCACCGATTTAGCATAGGCAATCTTTACTGCGGTCTGTCTAAATGGCATCATTTTAAGCACCTGGGATCAGGTTACATTTTACCATTGCATTTACCAACGTGTTTTTAAATTTTTTATTTGACAGACTCCTCAGAGGAGGAAGATGCGCCCTCGTTTGCCCCCTCCAGCTCAGTCGAGGGCAACAACACAGACTCCGAGTTTGAGAAGGGTCTGAAGCTGAAAGGGAAGTGCATCGACCCGCCCAAAGCTACAGCGACGCCCATCAAGGACGAATACGAGTTTGATGAAGACGATGAGGAGGAACGGGTCCCGCCTGTCGACGACAAGCATTTGCTCAAGAAAGACTTCCGCAAGGAATCCGTGAGCAAAGCCAACAGCTTCATTTCCATCCCTAAAGCGGAGGTCAAAACTTATTCCAAAAGCAACTCGCTGACACCAAAGAAGACGGCACGGCGGATTCTCTCAGACACCAACAGCTCAGACGAGGATGACCGGACCTTCTCCCCGGCGCCCACGCCAAGGCAGCTGGTATCGGCAGCCGACGGCAAGATCCGAGAGTCGGGTTCTTTGGCCTCCAAACAGCAGAAAGAGAAGAATAAAGTCAAAAAGAAGAGGAAGGAAACTAAACACAACATTAACAAGGAGGTGCGGTTCGGCAAAATCAGCGACAAGTTCTGCACCTCCGAGTCAGAGAGCGGGGACATGGAGAGCGAGGATGATAAGGGCTCCATGCAGAGCTCAAACTGTGTGAAGGACTCTTCCGCTTTGAGTCTTAAAGAATCGTCAGCCTTCAGTTCGCTCTCTGTGTCCTCCTCCTCCTCTTCTCAAGGGAGCCTGGGCTCACAGAAGCTAACACAGTCACTGGCAGAGCAGCACCCGAAACAGTGGAGGACGGACGGCTGGAAGACTGTGTCCTCCCCAGCATGGTCAGATGTTAGTTCCCTCTCAGACTCTGTCAGAACCAGGCTCTCCAGCGAGTCAGATTTCTCATCTGCAGACTCAAGCGTAGAGTCTTTGAAACAGGCGAGGAAAAGGACGCAAGAGAACAGGAAGAAGAACAACTTGCATGCCAGCTTGTCAGAGAAAAAGAGCAGCTCTGACTTCAACAAGAACTCTGGCACAGACGGAGCTGTCGCTAAGACAGACAAAGACGGCAAAGTATTTAAAAAGCATAAAGTAAAACACAAACATAAAAATAAAGAGAAGGAGAAGGCTCCCAGCCTTGTGCTCAACCAGGACATGAAAGAAAAATTTGTCAAGAGTTTTTCCTTCGATTTTGATGATACACGGCAAAAGTCACTGATTGTAGACTCTGAATCTCTTGCAGAAGGCAAACTGAGGCTCTCTAAACACGACAAAGACCATTTTAAAAAGGAAGACCGGTTGCACAAGGTGAAATCTGAGGACAAGGATTGGACCCCAGGAAAAGAAACGGTCAGAGCTGCTAAAGAGGAAAAATCTAAGAAAACAAAGGAGTCCTCCAAGGAAAAGGCAAGCAAGGAGGATAAAACTCTTAAAAACGACAAAGAAAGAACCATAAAAGACAAAGAGAAGCCCAAAGAGGAGAAGCAGAAAACACACAAGGACGAGAAAAAGAAGAAATCCAAGGACAAGCCTTCTAAAGCGGACAAAAAGAGCCAACAAAGCGAGGAAAAATACTCCAGATCCGAGAAAGAAAAGAGCACCAAGGAGGACAGGGAAAAATGTAAAAAGGACAAGGCGCCCAAAGAGGAGCCTGAATATGAGGACTATGACATCGGCTTAGAGCTGGAGGACACAGTGCCTCAGCTCAGTGCCTCAGACGACCACCATGACCGGTGGGTGTCCGACCTCTCCTCCGAATCCTCACTCTACGGCGACGACAGCTGGGACGCACCAGTGAAGGAGTACAAAGAATACACAGCAAATAATGCCGTTAAACTGATCGTTGAGACAGTGAAGGAAGACACCCGCGATCGGAGGAAGGACAACAAAGTGAAGGACAAGAAGTTGGAGCATGGGGAAAAGCGTGGCGAGAAAGATGCTGCCTCCAAAAAGAAAGAGAAGGATTTCTCAGAGAAGGGTGGCGACAAGAAGAAGGAGTCTGATAAACAAAAGCTGAATTCCTCTTATTTGTCTGAGAGGGAGAAAAAGAGGAAGGAGTCTTCAGAGAGCATAAAGGAAAAGAAAGAGAAGGATTCTGTCGACAGCAGCAGAGAGAGGAAAGACCCTTATGAGTTCACTAGAGACAGGAAGGACTCCAGGTTTAAACAGGACGATGCTTTGAGAGACGAGTATGGGAGTGAGAGCTTTTTCAAAGACAAATCCGAGAACGAAACTGTGGGCAAGTTACTGGAGGCCCGAGAGAGAAACCACTCTGGAAAAGACAGAGAGAAGAGGGTGGATGGTGCAGAAAAGGAGAAAAAGGAAAAATCAAAAACGGACAAACACAAAGAAAAGCCTAAAGAAAAAGACAGGAATTTCCTGGACCCAGAGAAGGAGAAAATCGAGAAGTACTCCAATGAAAAAGCTCCCAAGGAAAGAGAAATGGACAGGGGCTCCAAGGACAAAAAGGAGGGATCTAAAGACAAATACAAAGACTCCCACAATAAAGATAGGAAGATGTCTTCTGACCAAATAAAAGACAAGAAAGAGAAAAACTCCCTGGAAAAGGACTATCTGGAGATGAAGAAAGAGGAGAGAAAACCTGAGAAAGCGAGGGAAAAGACCTGGTTCAAGATCGCAGACATCTTTACGGATGAGAGTGAAGATGAAGAGAATGAATACAATGGGGGCATTGTTAAATTCAGTGATTCCCTTAGCCTGTCAGAATCTCATAGGAGAAATTTCACACCTGACAGGGACGAGATGGAGCTCTTCCAGACTGAGAAACAGCGAAAGTACTCCTCTGAGGGGAAACAGCACTCCACGGAAAAACAAAAAGAGAGGGAATTCAAGGAGAAGAAAAGAGAGAGAGCATCATTTGATGGCGGTAAGGAAAGAAAGAGCTCATTCGAAAAACACAAAGAAAAGAAGGATAAAGACAAGGATCGCAAAGAGCGCATGTCTGTTGACTCGAACCAGGACAAGAAAAACAAGCAGAAGCTGGACAAGAGACACTTGGGTGAGGAGAAGCCCAAGGGCAAGTACAAGCAAGAGAAAGACCACCTAAAGGACAGGAAATCCTCCAGGGGAAGTGGCGAAAATGAGAAATCGCTTCTGGAGAAGCTAGAAGAGGAGGCCTTGAATGACTACAAAGATGACTCCAACGACAAAATCAGTGAGATTTCATCGGACAGTTTTACGGACCGCGGCCACGACGTAATGCTCAGCAACTTTTACGACTCCTCAAACATCAGCCTTCTAGACGTCACTGAGGAGCGGAAAGACATGATCTCCATATCCTATCCCCAGGACAAGTTCAGAGAAAAGGAGAGACACAGGCATTCGTCCTCTTCCTCTTCCAAGAAGAGTCATGACAAAGATAAAGTAAAAAAAGAAAAAGCTGACAGGAGAGACAAGCCAGAAGAGATCAAAGAGACTTATAGACGAAGAGAGAGTCTGCCATTTGAAAAGGAGACAATGCCGCTGGAGGCTGACCCATATACCTTTCCCTATGGATCTAAGCCTGATGGGGAGGAAGATCTGGACAAAACTTTAGAGTTTGAAAAGGAGATGTCTAAAAAAGCTGATAAAGGCAGCAGTGTCATTACTAGTGAGAAGGTCAAAGAAAAAAAGAAAAAAGAGAAACACAAAGACAAGTCAAAAGAGGAGAAACACAAATACCTGGATGGCCTCTCTTCCATGAGACACTTAAAGGATGATCAGAAATCTGGATTTAAGGAAAGCCCTCAAAACGCCAGTCTGAAGGAGAAGTTCAAAGAGGATGGACTTAAATTTGAGTTGAAAAACAAAGACCGAAGTAAGGACGTGTTGGACAAAGACTGCCGGGCTGATTACATAAAGCCAAAGTCTAAAGAAGAGAGCGAGAGGGTCAATTTGTTTAGAGAAGCGACTCGGAAGGACAGTCGGCCGCGGGAAAAGTTGCTAGTTGACGGTGATCTCAGGTTGACAAGCTTTGGAAAAATGCTTAGTCAAAAGGACCAAGAAATAGAAGAACGCCATAAGAAGCACAAGGAGAGAATGAAGCAGATTGAGAAGTTAAGACACCGGTCGGGGGATCCTAAACTGAAGGATAAAACCAAGTTGAGCGACGAACTAAGAAAGAACCGCACCGAGCTATCCAAAAAGCCAAATTCATTGGAAACGGCATTAAAAGAGAAAAGGCCCAAAGACATAGGCCTTACCCCTCAAATAATGTCTGTCGACAGGAAGTTACAGCCGATGGACAGTCAAAATTCAAAGGATTGGCTTTCGGGGCATCAAATGACAGAGAATCTGCCTGCTTCTCCAAGGCCAGACCAGAACAGGCCGACTGGTGTTCCCACTCCCACTTCGGTGATCTCGTGTCCTAGCTATGAAGAGGTCATGCAGACTCCACGTACTCCCTCGTGCAGTGCAGAGGACTATGCTGATTTCATGTTTGATGGCATAGACTGTCAGAACTCATCTGCCATGTCTATGTCAATGAATGCCTGCTCACCGTCCTTCTTTGATAGGTATTCCAACATGTCTCATGGCTTCCAGGAGAATAGCTGTCCGACTCCAGCGAAAAACCTTCCAATGCCCACACTCACTCGTTCTGTTTCATTGGATGTTAGAAGGCCTTTGGAAGAGGAATTTAAAACGCTTACAGAGAAGACCCTCCAACAGCAGAGCATGTGTGTTGAATCTGAGCTAGAGCCTTTGGTTCCAGACCCTTCAGAAGAGAGGTTGGTGTCTGTTGAAAGGTTTGACTGCCTGTCCCCTCCTTGCTTTTCACCTCAGGTTGGGATGCCATCCCCAAGGCTTGAGCCGGCCCAGCCAGCCCTGGACGGGGCCTCCGCAGCCATTGCTGCGACAGCTGGAAGTGAGCATCTCACTGAGAGCGTCTACAGTAACCACCTATCAAAGCCCTCAACTCCAGTTCACAGGCTAGACCACCACGAGCCTTGTGTGGACATCACTGCTGCCCCTCCTACCCCTGCTCCAGCAGCCCTGCCTCCTTTGGACATTGACGAGCTCTCAGAGCCGCCCCATTCACTGCCCCTGTCACCACACAGTGAGCCAAGCCTCATCCTTGCTGATCCTGTGAGTGGCAGTGACTACCTGCCACCAGTAGTAAAAGGACAAGAAAAGGTGGAAGATTTAGTTGAAGAGGAGGAAGAAGATGAAGAAGATGAAGAAGAGGGTGAGGACATGGAAGAGCCAGAAGAACATGAAGATGATGAAAAGCTTGCCTCTGAGGTGGAAAAAAATGCAAGCAATAGCTTCTTTTTCACACAGTGTGCTCTTGAGCAGGTGAAAAGGGACTGGGCTGAATCTCCAGATAGGAGGGATCCAGCGGATGTCCTCTCACTATCACCCGCTCAACCTCCTGTAAGCCTCATGGAGAACTCTAGCGATCACTCGGTCAGTTGGACTATGAACCCAGAGATGCTCCTGAGATCAGCCCAGAGGTCCTTCACAGAGCTGCCTTCTGCCTCAAAGATCGTTCCTGCCCCACTTACGGAAGACTGCAGCCTGCAGCAGCACATTTCTATGGGAGTGCCCTGCTCTCCGTCAGCAACTCCACCGTACTCAGTCTTCCCCAGGCCTTACTGCCTTACTCAGGTGCATGAGTCTGATTACGTGGGGCAAAAAGATGCTGTGGATGAAATGCCTGATCCTTCAAAACCACTTGCAGCCGCTGAGGAGGCTGAAATTAACTTAATGTCCTCCGTTTCGTCCTCCTCTAGACTGGATTCCTTTTTCCCTGACTGCAAGCCCATCCATCAAGACTCTCAGATCGCTTCAGGTCCTCAATGCTTAACAGATGATCAGCAAGACTCCCTCAGCCACATGGCACCTCCTTTAACCCATGAGCCGGTGGTACCCTGGGCAAATACCTTTGGAGGTTCTGTGGATGATTTGGATGAGCTCAGATCCTTCTCTTTTCCAGACTTGCCCTTGCAAGATAAAGAGGTCCATGAGCCTGACACCACAGATCCAGAACCTCATGACTACAAACATTCCCCTTCCCGTGCAGCATCTCCAATCATTGAGCCGAAGGAGGAACTGGACCTTAGGGCTTCACACTTGCCTGACTTAGTCGAAACCATTTCGTCTCCTGCTGTTGTTCCGCTGAGTGAATCTGCAACACAGTCAATTGAGCTTTTAGATGACAGCAGTCAGCCTGAGCACGAACTGGAGCCAGAACCCCAGAAAGTCCCAGAGAATGACTCCGTTGAACTTGCGATCCCAGACGAGGAGTTGTTAGTCTGTAGAGAAGAAAGCAGCAGTAGTGTACTGTCAACTGCTGCTGTAGATGTCAATAATGATCAAAATCAGGTACTGGTAAACGCAGCAGTGGAGTCCATTGTGGACACAGTGGCGCCATGTCCTGATTCGGTGGCCACTGTGTACCCAGAGAGCAGCGAACTGGTGGTGGCCACTGCGGCTGTGTCTCAGTGCAGTCCTGTTCACTCGGTACCTGTGTCATTGGTTTCAACTCAGTCAACCATGGTTCCTACACCCAGGACCCCAGAGGCAGTGCCTGTAACACCAGTCCCTGTAATACCTCCCGAGGTTCCCAAGAAGGTAGAGGAGATCCCCCAGAGGATGACCAGGAACCGAGCTCAAATGCTGGCCAACCAGAACAAGCAGAACCACTCTGCGCCCACTGGCAGCATGACATCTGTTCCTGCTCAAGGACACCCCTCTACCGTCACAAGTGGCTCCTCCGTTCCAGCAGACAAAGAAAAAGAGCCTGTCACCACCACTAACTCATCAAGCTCCTCTCCTGCCATCATCAGCAAGAACAAGGGTCGTCCCATGGAGGAAGACGATGGCCAGGCGCAGCATCCACGCAAGAGAAAATTCCCCCGGACTGGCCCGCAGCAGGTGCAGGTCCAGCTGGTCAACACAGCCATGCAGCAGACGCGGGAGATGATCCAGCAGACACTGGCCGTCATCGTCAATGCTATCAAGCTTGACGACATCGAGCCATACCATAGTGACCGCTCCAACCCATACTTCGATTACCTGCAGATCCGGAAGAAGATTGAGGAGAAGCGGAAGATCCTGTGCTACATTACGCCGCAGGCCCCTCAGTGCTACGCCGAGTATGTGACCTACACAGGTTCCTACTTGTTAGATGGCAAACCACTCAGCAAGCTGCACATCCCTGTGGTGAGTGGTCCTCAAACTGACTACGTGTACACTTGGAGCATTTTTTCACCCTGTTTTTGCACTTCATTTACAAATGATTCATGCCTAGTGGTCACAAGGATTTTAAGTTTTAATACACCGTCTGCTGTACCCTTGAGCGAGGTACTTGGCCTCAATTACGCTATTAATGGGTAATCTATAAAATTTAAAGATTACACTCAAGACACTCGATATGATGCTCTGTTAAGAAAGACAATAATAAACAATTAAATATTAAAGGTTAGTTGTCTTGCCATTTGTCTCGACTCCTCAGATTGCTCCGCCACCATCATTGTCGGAGCCCCTGAAGGAGCTCTTCCGGCAGCAAGAGGCGGTGAGGGGGAAGCTGCGGCTGCAGCACAGCATCGAGCGGGTAAGAGAGACGCCCAGCTTCACCGCCATTTCTCCATCCTCCTCCATTTACAGTGCACTGAGCACATTCTCCCTGATGCGTTTTCTCTTTAACTTGCAATAGCCCGATAACTGTGTTTGAGTACCATTTCACACTTTTAATCTTTATCAGTTTGCCCAAGGAGAAGCAGCTGTGAAAGTCACGTACAAGTTGAAGAGCTTTGCCAAACTCCTGAGTTTTGTCGTTTATCATTTTTATCTTTCTTTCTTTTCCATTCTCACAGGAGAAGCTGATTGTGTCATGTGAACAGGAAGTCCTGCGGGTCCACTGCCGGGCGGCAAGGACAATAGCCAACCAGGCCGTCCCCTTCAGCGCCTGCACCATGCTGTTGGACTCTGAGGTCTACAACATGCCTTCTGAGAGTCAGGTGGGTTAATAGCAGTAACACAGGCTCATGTATCCCTAGTCCATCAGGGTTTCCTCTGGTCCCTCATTAGTGTATGTATTGGGCTGAAAAACTAACTTGCCTGGGATTACAGTTACACTTTTCAGAGTGAACGGCGACTGGAAAACGAGCACTGTTGGACTCGATTGGCTGTCATTTCCACCTCTAATGCGTGTGTTCCTTTACCTCAGGGTGACGAGAATAAGTCTGTAAGAGATCGCTTCAACGCTCGTCAGTTTATTTCCTGGATCCAAGACGTAGATGACAAATATGACCGCATGAAGGTGAGGGTTCAACTGCATTCTGCTTCCGTTTACAATTTTTTAACTTTAGATTGAGAGACTCCTGAAATCTATTTGATGTTAGAGAACAGGAAATGTGTACTCCTTTTTTGTAAGTCACGATTTCTACCAACCCTTCCTCCTTTCCCTTCTCAGACGTGTCTGTTGATGCGACAACAGCACGAGGCGGCAGCACTCAACGCCGTGCAGAGGATGGAGTGGCAACTCAAGGTGCAGGAGCTGGACCCGGCCGGACACAAGTCCCTCTGTGTGAACGAGGTCCATTCCTTCTACGTGCCAATGGTCGATGTCAACGATGACTTTGTGCTGTTGCCCGCGTGACAGAAAAACACGTTCTGCTGTTCTCATCTCACCTTTCAAATACAAACATCAACCAGAACATATGGTAAGGGCTAGCCCATTTGAAAAGAAAAATATTTCTTGAGAAAATGTTGTAGGAAGAAAAAGAAAAAAAACTTTGCTTATGATTCCCTTCTGCAAAAGGAAGAAGCGTCTTTTTTATTTTATTTTTTTTAAACCGGGAAAACACGACTTGCACTTTCACCCCACACGTTTTTGTGCTTTTGTTCAGGAAAAGCGAAAGTTTTCTTTGAAGCCCACTCTTGTGTGACGTTTGAAAAAGTGGAGGGCAACCTTCTGTTTTTGTTTTTGTTAGTTTTTGGTTTCCTTGAACCAAGTGAATAAAAACTGAAGAACCTGCTCGGATCGTCACAGTACGGAACCCGGTGACAGAAGGGACTGCAGGCGATAAGGACACAAGCGCTTGGGTCCTCCAGCCGGGGATAACTGCAGAGGGGTCCGGGCTTAGTTCCCTCTTCCACAACTGTCCAACTGGGGCAGCACCATGGCGGAAGCAGCGGTACCGAGTGCACTTGGTCCGCATGGGAGAGACTAGGCACGCCGAAACAAGCTGGCGTCGGCTAAGGATGAACAAAACAGGAATGCCTCCAGCCTGCATGCAGGTTGAATTGGCCTCGATGGTCACACGGTTTAACACACCTGTTCATCACATACAGGGGCATAAGGAAACGGCATCAATATAATATGGAGAACAGACTTTGTTTTAACAGAGAATTTCCCTCCTTTTGTCTTTCATTACTTGGGCATTTCATTGTTTCTCTTTCTGAGAAAGTGACTTGAAACACTACAGAGCCAATACTAGTTTAAAGGGAAAAATAAAAAATAATTGTATCCCGTAAATTCTGTACAGTTTTATAAACGTTAACCAATGTACTCTCGCTGCCTTCTAGATAATTTATTTTGCCACACGTTACTGCACAGTTGTAAATAACTTATGTACTGTAACATCACTCTCAGTTAAGTGTAAAAAAGAAATAAAATTATCTTTGTATGTACAGTTCACTTTTGGGCAGCACTTTTCCCTTGTAATAATGGGCTGACACTTGTACCCATTCTCAGTTTTAAAGAAAGTTTCCCAAGCAGTTGCATTCATCCACAATCTGTTCAGGCCTAGTTTAAACAGGATAAACCCAAACATAAGTGGTTCTCCTGGATAGTCCAGATAAACCAGATCCTCCGTTGTTAGAACCCCTTGCCCACTTCTTAAGCGGTTTTTATTATTCTGATGTAGCAAAATGGTTTTTGGTCAATTATTCAAAGAATAGTGGAGATGTATATGCTTTGCTATATTACAGAACTATCAACAAAAAAAATTTAAAAACCAAGAAAATGCCTTTTTAGTCAACTTTTAATTTAGTCAAATATTGCACAAATAAAAGGTACAGTAGGTATTGTCCAGTAAACTCGTAACTAGCTTTTTTGTATTCTGTTGTGCGATAGTCATAAGTCCCATACGCTGATATTAGTGTATTACAGTAATACTGATCAAAGCATCTGTTTTGAGTTTTGTGTATAATCAGTGGGTCTAAATTCCCTAGACTAGGGATATGTTAATAACAATCTGTTAATTGTTCCCCCATCCACCTCTGCTTTGTTTGTAATAGCCTCTGTTGGTGTGCGAGCTGTGCAGTATTAGATTTCCTTAAGCCAATTCAAATTTTCAGTTTTATTGACATATAACAATAAGGCAAGACTTTATAAAAAAAAAAAAAAAGTTTTGGTTCAGAAATCTATCTTTTTTTTATTATAACTGTGGTATAATAAAAAATCTCCCCTGTCCCTTTTTCTAAAGGAAGGAAAGCCACATTCATACCGAGGCCGTTGAGTGGCCTACGGTCTACTCAGTCTTGTTTTGGAAGATTATTTGTGCTTGAATCTGGTTTTAGGAATGAGATATGGTTTTCCCCTCAGTTTTGTTCTGTGTACTGGATGACTTCAGTAATCTTGGTTTTGTCAGTTCCTCTCCCATTCAGAAGGTGGCACTAAAAGCAGAATTGTCCGTGAGACAAAAGTTGTATGGGTTATTTTCTCTCAAGGCCTCTCCCCGATGGCATAGGCAGTTTTAAAAAGATTTTAAAAGCTTCTTTAAAAAAAAAAAAAAAAGTTTTACAATTGTACCAGTCATTAAAAACTAAAGTAAAAGGTGATGCGTTCAACTGTCGGGCTTCTCTGAATGTTGCTTGTGTTCATCTAGCTCCTTGCTTTAAATGTTATATTGAGTCTCCATTGGAATAGCCTCACATTATAGCCACTTCAAAGTGCTGTGGCTTTTTGTTTTAAATGTAGGATGTATCCTCATGTAGGATGTAGGACAGATTTAGAAAACTAGCTTTGAGTTCTAGTTTTTAGAATTTTAAATTTAAAAGACTACACTTCATATAAAGTATTTTGTCCAAATGGCAACAGTTTTTGCGTGACCAATAATTCAAGATATATGTATGTCACATTCCGTCTTCAATGTACGTTTCCCCCACCTAAAAATAATTAATCAAAGAACGGAAGAGAAATTGATGAGAAAATAAAGACCTTTGAATTCCCAATGCATGCAACTCGTCACATACACAAAGACTATTCAGATATTCATTCAGCTTGCGATTCCATACACCATTACAAGTCTTGCATTTTCAAGATTTGTTTTCTGGAAGAATTCTGTGTCTGTTAATTTTTTTTATTTATTTAATTTTTAATTGCATCTTTTTTCTTTTTTTCTCCTTGAATTGGGTTTCGGTGTGATCTTGAATAGTTCAAGTTGTAGCAAATTACACACATTTCTTATAAACAGCCCTTAGATTTTCTGTTTAAAAGGCATTTTTTTAAACTTTTTTTTCTTTTCTTTGTCTTGTTTCTTAATTTATTCACCCAGAGAGGCTTGAAATTGTGAAGATTAGCTGTCCGTGAGTCGGTAAAGTATTGAAGTAAATTCTGGCAGTTTGATTTGCTGTGTTTTAACTTTGTTTAAGATGCTTTCAAAATAATGCCTGCCAAAATTTCTGAGTGTTGATGTGCGTGTACTGCTAGAGGTGGGTAGACTAAAAGATCTAAAGTGATTTAACCTCTCCCTCACCTCACCTCACCACCCCACCCCACACACACACACGCAAAGCACTTAGTAATTTTGCTCATTTTAATTCAGATTAAAGAACTTTGCTCAAAATCTTCATGCCTTTTTTCCATTCTGGGGGGGGGGGGGGGGGGGGGGG
>JAOVYW010000007.1:5758002-5770477 GCA_025775045.1 Hiodon tergisus | reverse complement strand
GTGGAAGAAAACCTGGAAGAGGCCAAAGGTAAGGCTCATGAAGCAAAAGAGACAGAGCACATGTTAGATGACTGTCTTTTTGCACCACATGTTGAGGAACCCGTTAAAAAGGACTGGGTTAAATCTCAAGAAAGAAGGAATTCAGAAGTTGTGATTCCACTGACCCCACCTCAACCTCCTTTGAGCCCTGTGGAAAACTCAGATCACTCAGTCAGCTGGACTGCTAATTCGGAGATGCTCCTGAAATCTCCTGAAAGGTCTTTCATGGATTCGCCATCAGCTACCAACATCATACCCTTCCAACATCCTGATGCCAACCTTCAGCAGCGCCTTTCCACAACGCTGTCCTGTGTCCCATCCGCAACCCCAGGTTACTCAGTGTTTCCCAGACCTTACTGCCCCATGCACATCCCTGTCTCTGACTACGAGGGCGATAAAGACACTGCAGATGAAATCCTATCTCCTCCAAAGGCAGTTACAGAAGCTAAAGAGTCTGAATCAAACTTGATGTCCTCCTCGCCCAGACTTGAATCCTTTTTCCCTGACTGTAAGCCTACTTTTGAGGAAAGTCACACAGGCTCTGAGCCACCAGGTATGACTTCAGACAGCCAGCCAGACCCTCCTAACTTCACAGCTGAGACCAACATTGCTCCTCCTGTGAGCCATGAGCCGGTGATTCCCTGGGTTGATCCATTTAACACAGCAGTGGAGGATTTGGACGATCTTGGGCCCTTCTCTCTGCCAGACTTGCCTTTGCAAGACAAGGTAATCAGGGAATCTGACGTCACAGTTCCGGAACTACCTGATTACAAACAGTCTCCCACCAATGTTTCTTTGCCAGCTAATGAGATACAAGAGGACTCAAAACGGATTGAGATAGACTTGCCAGGCTTAGCTAATCCCCCTTGTTGCCCTGCTGTTGTGCCGCATATTGAACCTGCACAGAATTTGATTACACCTTTAGATGACAACTGCAGGCAAGAGACTGAGCAGGGGGCAGAACCCCAGAAAATTCCAGAGAAAGATTTTATAAAAATGGCAGTTCTGGAAGACAAGGCAATGCTGGATGGGCAAGATGGAAGTGTGCCGTTATCCCCCGCTGATGCCAGAAATCGGGATCTTGCACTGTCCGAACAGTCTGTTTTAGTCACTGCACTACCATGCCCTGACTCTGCAATCTCTGTAGACCCAGAAAAACAGGAACAGAAGCCGGTCACCACAACAGCCGCGGAGTGCAGTCCTGTCCATTCTGTTCCTGTGCTGTCCATGATCTCGCAGTCAAACACGCCCCAGGGGTTTGATCCTCTCGAGACAATACCTAAGTCAGCGGTCTCGGCATCGACCACTGAGGTTTCCAAGAAGGTGGAGGAGATCCCCCTGAGAATGACAAGGAACCGAGCTCAGATGCTGGCGAACCAGAGCAAACAGAACATCTCAGCTCCTGCCACAAACATGCCGTCTACCCCTGCTTACAGCACTATCATTACCACTGCCGCCTCTGTGGCCTCGGAGAAAGAGAAGGAGCCTGTCACTTCCATCACTCCCATCACCGCCTCTACCACCGCCACCATAGTCTGCAAAAGTAAATGCCGATCTGTGGAAGAGGAAGATCCCCAGGCGCAGCATCCGCGAAAGAGAAAGTTCCCCAGGTCCGGCCCACAGCAGGTGCAGGTCCAGCTGGTCAACACCGCCATGCAGCAGACGCGGGAAATGATCCAGCAGACCCTGGCTGTCATTGTCAACGCCATCAAGCTGGACGACATCGAGCCCTACCAAAGCGACCGATCGAACCCCTACTTTGAGTACTTGCAAATCCGGAAAAAGATTGAGGAGAAGCGGAAGATCCTGTGCTACATCACTCCACAGGCCCCTCAGTGCTATGCTGAATATGTGACATACACGGGCTCGTACCTCCTGGACGGCAAGCCCCTCAGTAAGCTGCACATCCCTGTGGTAAGTGCTTTTCATATGGGTCTCGTGTGTGTGTGTGTGTGTGTGTGTGTGTGCTTATCTATATTGGACACGTGGGGGTAATCTTCATTTATTATATGTACTCTGAAAGCACAAGCAGTCATTATGAAAAGTTTTAAACTTTGTCAAGAGCTTGTTTTTGGGAATTTAAGAAAGCACAGCTCCGAAGCGCTAATTTACTGACCACTTGACTTTGTTGCTACTTGTATTCCCATGGCTTTGAGGTTAAGTGGACATCACAAGCTAGCCCCTCAAGAAATCAGGAAAATGTATTCTGTGTTTGCACACTGTTGCGTATAATAGTGTTTTGTTTTTTTGTTGTTGTTTTTATTATGCTGTACATATGTTGAACTGCCTGTAGGATAACCTTTTGCCCTTGTTCCTTAGATTGCACCACCTCCATCATTGTCTGAAGCTCTGAAGGAGCTCTTTAGACAGCAGGAGGCGGTGAGGGGAAAACTGAGGCTTCAGCACAGCATCGAGCGGGTGAGCATGGGTCCTCCATACCTTCGTACAGGTCACAGGTCATGTGTTTGGGAAATTATACCTACCCTTGTTTATGCCCAAGTAAGATTTGTTATTTTTAGCAAATGAGTTTGGTCAAGGATGTTGTAGAAATTCAGATGTCGGCATTGTTGTTGTTGTTGTAAGATTTCCACATCCTGTTTTTTACTAGTCTCCCTCCCTTCCTTCCTCCCTCCCTCCCTCCCTCCCTCTTTCCCTCCACCCTGCAGGAAAAGCTGATTGTGTCGTGTGAACAGGAAGTCCTTCGGGTCCACTGCAGAGCGGCGCGAACGATAGCTAACCAAGCCGTCCCTTTCAGCGCTTGCACCATGCTCTTGGATTCAGAGGTCTACAACATGCCTTCTGAGAGTCAAGTGAGTGTACGGTACAGTCTCGCTATGGCAGAAACGGGCGGCTACAGACCTTAAGGGCTTTTGTCTCATCTCTTTATTGTTTTTTCATTATGGCATCAGTTTCAGGGAAGAATTATTTCAGTAATTAAGGGAGTGGCCCTTTCCAGCGTTGCACCTTTTCAGCTGTTAGCCATACCAGCTGAACCTATAAAGGCCCTTTCTCCGTTATTAATTCCCGTGTTCTTTTTCCTCAGGGCGACGAAAACAAGTCGGTGAGAGATCGCTTCAACGCTCGTCAGTTTATTTCCTGGATTCAAGATGTGGATGATAAATATGACCGCATGAAGGTGAGTGGTATGTTTTCACTTGGGGCTGTCAAAAAAATTGACAGGTTTAGTCAAATTCTCCTCTGAAGACGAAGGAATCCGAAAACCAAAGCTTAGATATTTCCACTGTGTCCTGTATATTTCATGCCCGTGGCGTGCAAGTCTAATGTGCACACCCCCCCACCCCCAGACGTGTCTGTTGATGCGACAGCAGCATGAGGCCGCGGCCCTCAACGCCGTGCAGAGGATGGAGTGGCAACTCAAGGTGCAGGAGCTGGACCCGGCCGTACACAAGTCCCTCTGTGTGAACGAGGTCCATTCCTTCTACGTGCCAATGGTCGACGTCAACGACGACTTTTTGCTGTTACCCGCGTGACAGGAACACACGGCGCAGTTGAGTCTCACCGTTCAACATGACGTCAAACAGAACGTATGGTAAGGGCTAGCCGGAAAGGAATCTTATTTCTTGAAAATAAATATATATTGTATATAAAAAGATAAAAGAAACTTGTTAATGGTTCCCTTTTACACGAGGAGGAAGCTTCTTTTTACCGGGAAAACACAACTTGCACTTTCATCCGAGTTTTTCTGCTTTTGTTCAGAAAAAGCAAAATGGCTTTGCATTGAAGCATTCTCCGTCGGTTTTGATTTTTGGAAAGTGGAGGAGGATATTTTTCTTCATTTTTGGGTCCCTTTAAACAACAAAATGAAGGCAGGCAACCCCTCCACCCCTCAAATCAGTTCAGACCAGAACCAGCAACAGGAGGAACGGCAAAGGGTTGAGAGGGAAGACGTTAAATTGAAAGGCGAGGAGATGTGTGTTTCACACTGGGATTCTCTCGTTTGACTGGGAGATCCACCTGTGGACACCGCCCACCCCCCCCATCGCTGTGGAGGGACGAATGCGGCACCTTCTCCAGACCCTTCCGTGGCCCAGCGCGTGGTGGGTGGTCTCGGCTTGGCGGCGGCGGCACCAGCAGATGAGAGAGCAGTTGTTATTAGCGAGTGGGGTACGCGTGGGAAAGCACGTGTCCGTGTCAGACAGGTCCTGAGCCCAGGCGGAAGGGATCGCCGTACCCTTTGGCTCGCAGCTGAGTGAAGGAGAGGGGAAACGAGAGCCTCCTGCATGGATCTCCGATCACAAGTTTGCATGCAGGTTGTAATAGCCTCACAGATAAGTTTTACACACCTTTTTACCACAAACAAGTGCGTATGAAAAATTTTAAAACAAAAAGAAGAATGTCGGAATTCAAGAGGCGAAGACTTTGAGATGTTTTAGCTTAGAATATCCTTTTTTGTCATTTATTTTCTTGGGCATTTCATTGTTTCTCTTTTTGAGAAAGCGACTTGAAACACTACAGAGCCAATATTGGAAAAAAGAAAATTGGAAGAAAAAAAAAATAGTATCCCGTAAATTCTGTACAGTTTTATATACGTTAACCAATGTACTCTCGCTGCCTTCTAGATAATTTATTTTGCCACACATTACTGCACAGTTGTAAATAACTTATGTACTGTAACATCACTCTCAGTTAAGTGTAAAAATAAATGAATAAATAAATAAAAGTATCTTTGTATGTACAGTTAAACTTTGGGCAGCACTTTCCCCTGTAACTACAGGCCAAAACGTGTACAAATTTTCAGTATTTTAAAGATGGTCTCCCGTGCTCACAGTCGCTATGTTTCTCCGTGTTTTGGTGAAAGCCAGTCCGAACCAGCCAACTGCGTCATCGTAACCAGAATTTACAGAATATAGCCACCCTTTTAAACAGTACTCTAACAAACGTAACAAAAAGTTCTGGTCCTCGGATGTAGCCCCGAATGCTCATTAAGTTATTTAAAGGATAGTAATCTTATATTATTGTTTTATTTTTCTTTGTTTCAGAAATATATAATTACGATAAGAGAATCAAAACCAAGAAAATGCCTTTTTACCGACCATGTTTTCTCCTAACATTGCGCATGTAAAACTAAGGTAACCCAGGCAAATGACAGAGATGTCAGATAACTTGGTAAGAACTCCCTGGTGGTTCTATGGTAGAAATGTTAAGAATCCAATGAACCATTAAAATGATACATGTACTGCAATGGTATTATAGCTGTAAAAAGCATTTTAAAATTTGAGCTTGTTTAGTAATCAGTGGGTCTCTGCAGAGAATACACAGTTATGGTATGGGATGTTGTAGTCTCTTTGTCCACTTCCTCACTTCACCCTTTTTTAAGAATGGGTGGGGGGGGGGGGTAGTTGCCTCTCTTTCCCTGAGATGTACAGTTAAATTTAGAAAAATTAGTCTCAAGACAAACGCAGGTTTTAGAGCATTCTCTAGCCTTCACACTAGTCGTTAGATTTAGATGGAAAATGCCAGCTGTATTATCATAAATAAAGACATCTTTCTTGTCATATCTCTTCCTCAGAGTGAAGTACTTATTTAATCTTAATCTAGATTTTAAAGGTTCTTTGTTTTTAAACTTCACGAGTAAGATTACACCGTGAATGACTCCATTTTATCAGTGTTTTAAATTAAAGGTAATTCGAATTATATTAGAGTATGCTTTTGTGGACCGTGCCTACTTGAAAAGCAATGTTTCAACCACTTTTTTCTTTTTTCTTTTTGTTGTTTTTGGGAGGGGTACATTTAATTGATTAATTGAATTAATTTTAAATCCGAAAACTGGCACAGTATTGTTCTAGTAAATGGATGATAGCATTTCCTCGTCTTCAGTTACACCACAGTTGATGAGGTAGAAATTTGCCGTTTATTCGAATAGCACCCATTGTCAGACTTGTATAGCCTCTGCGAGGGTGTACAATGCATAACAATTGGATGGGTTATTGTTGTTCATAGCTTTTTTTATTTTTCATTTTAAGCGGTGAACGGTAAAGTCTTCAAAATGCTAAATTTATCCTTTCGAATTTGAAATCTTCCATAATTCCTAGTCTCCTGTCTGCAAAGTTAAAACAAATTATACTCAGTGAAAGAGACGGCAATATCCACCTTGATACTAATTTGTGTTTGTTCCATTTCCCCTCTATTTCCAGTTTTTTTATTATGATTTTATTTTAAAATAGTGGTTGGTACTGATATCAGTCATTATCGAACATAATATTTTTCAATATGGATACGTACTTCAAATTTAATATTTTGGTTTCAGCGCAGGAAGAGCGTGTCACTTACGTGAAAAGTCTTTGTCAGACCAGTGAGGAATACAGTGGATGTATTTCATACTTTAAAAGTGCCAGTCAATTCGTTACAAAGAAAGTGAGAACGGACATTTCTAAAGTCAAAGCAAGTTGGTATGCAGAACTAGACTAAGTGTAATAGTGTTATGGGTTCTGTTTTTCACCTCACTATTATCAATATTGTGTTCTAAAACTGGCCTTTACATATCGGTGCTCACCACTAGCTCAGTGCTTTGGGAAATCCTCATTTAACAGACTTTAGAATGTTTCCATTTTGTTTTGTGTCTTCGTGTTGTTAGCGAGTACTATTTGTGTGCTGTTGCTTAAATTTGTAGGGAATGTTCTCATTTTAGACGTTTGTCACTGTTTTTACATACGGACACAGTATTCTCATGGGCACACACACGCATAAAAACACAAGAAGATCCTAAATGGATTGATGAGAAAATAAGCAAAACATTCGTACTCATCATGATGTGAAAGTAATTCTTCTCTGCTGGACCCCCAGCATCTAAAGGTGGAAAAATCACATGTGTCTTTATAAGTTGACATGGCATTGGAACTGACTTTAATACCCAGTACCTTACCACTTTTTATTGCCTGTATGCCAGTGTCATACTGTTTGTTGTGTAGTCAACGAATCCTGATTGTGAGGAGAACCATTTGCATATATTTACTGTATATACGTCACCTAACATGTGAGGTAAGGTTGCAGTTCATTTTTATTTTACCAACCTCTAAGACATGTAAAATATAACTCTGTGCATATAGTTTAACATAACCCATCAACATTTTGATATCCCGGCAAGTAGCTTTCACAAAAGTTTCACATACATTCACGCAGATAGCAAAGTTAGCAAAAATGTTTTATGAAAAACACTCAGATAGCAAGTTAGCAAAACTAATTTAAAAACCAAATTAGACACACTCAGAAAAAAGAAAAAAAAGTTGTTTTGGGATTCAGTATGTCTGTGCATTTTGGAGTTGTGTATTTGGCTTTGGATGTTATAGTCTGTATTCTGTACAACGCTCAGTCAGTCACATTGCTTAAAAACAAAATGTGTGCTATTAATATGTTCTTCGTCTTTACTATTGTTTACAGGATTTATTGTATGTTTTTGTGTTTCTTTAACAGTCTGGGCCCTGCCTTTTCATTTCTTTACTCATTCTTTACTAACAAAGGCTTGAAATTGTCAAGACTAGTTCACATTTGATTTTTTGATTTTTTTTTTTTGTCATGTAATGGTGTAATTAAAAATAAGCACAGGCAACACTGAAACTTTTAAATGGGTTTTATTCATATGTTTTTTTAGAAATAGCTTGCCATAGAAAGGAAAAACGAATTAATGCATAAGCTACTAAGAATTAAAGAAGTTGAGGGTTAAGTTTATTCAGTAAAACTCAAATTCAATCTCACCCTTTTGGCTCGCGGTCAGTATTTTCTTCTGAAATGAACATAAGCTGTTCTACCTTTCAGGAAATGGTCATTGTCGTCTTACTACGTTTATCAGTCTGTTAAAATACACATTTCGGCTGCTTAGTTATTAAAAGTGACCTCACCCCCTGGTCCTTGCAGCCGAGCACTTACCAATGAGCTAACCTCTGACATCTCTTCCTCAACTTGCAACACGACTTACCTGCTATCAAGCATAGCTGTTTCAAACTTTTAAGCCGCACAGGTTAGATTTGTCAATTTCAAGCCTTTTTCTATTTTTTTGTTTCCTAATTAATCTTAACCAGACAGTTGCTATGATAGACAATAAGAACGATTATAAAGCATGGTGAACTACTCTTAAAATGGTGGAAAAAAAACATATTTATTATCTTTCTGACACCTGTGGTATGTTGGAGTCAAAAGTCTCTGCTGTGTAAATTTATTGTTATGAGTTAACGAGACGTTGTACATAGCTGTAAATATCTCCCCAGACATTTTTGCACCCTTCTCTTTATACTAGTCCAAACTTAGAATGTGGGGTTCAAACAGCAAAGAGACACTGCTGGTGATGTAACAATGTAATTTTTTTTGTACAATATAGTTGAATCGTGTACATATTGATGGAGCAGCTATGAGGGGGGGAGGGGCGCGGCTATTAATGCTGTTGTGGAGACTGTCACTCAGTCAGTACTGGCACCTCGAGCTGTGTCGGTTTCCTGCAAAAAAAAAAACATAAAAGAAGAGAAAAAAACTAAACTGAGAATTAAATGAGAAACTAAATTTGTTATTTTCTACTGTTGCATGTACAGAGAGCAAGAAAAATGCTGTTGTCCCTCAGAGATTATGTTCGTAAATAAATTTTTAAAATACATCTTGTCTGGGTCGCCTTGTACTTCTCACTCCAACATATCCAAACACATCTGAACAAAATCACTATCTTTTCTTTAGAAACAAATAGGAGATACTCTAGCTTTTTTGTATTATTTATTCTGCAAAGTGAGAAACAATGAGGCTCACGTATTAGCATCGGTAAATATCCTCATTTCCAGTGTGCTTGATTTAGGTATATTGCATGTTCTCCAATTTTACCACTGGGTGGTGCTATTTACAAATATATAGTGACTGATACTCTGGTCAGAGTTAATTCATGATTTCGCTTGATAGTCGAGACCACCAAAACCAAAGCCAAGATGGAGACAAGCCCATTTACGTTTGACCCAAGACCAACGGGTGTTTTGTGACAGATTCAAGAATGAGATATAAGGAATACGTGTTACGAGACCTTTACCAATTTTTCATGACTACCACCATAGTAATATAATACAAATTTCAGTAGTATGTCCCAGCTTTGATTCAGTTAAAGTAAGGGAATTTAAATATAAAGCATATTTTTCATCATAGTTTCATCAACTATTCAATTATAGCTTATATGTACATTATTAGAAGACTAATAGTTCATAAACATGGTACCTCCAGGCAGTGAAACATGATGAGGTGACCATCCAACACCAGGGCGCTTCGTGACAAGTGTGCTAAAACTGAAGTGACGGGTAACAGCCTCTGACAGGGATATTAATATTTCAACCACAACGTGTATGGGTTTGGTCTGGCCCTTTAGTTTGAAGACATTCTTGCCCTTAAGCCTAGCATTTTCCCTTTGTGCAAGACAGGTTTGGGGAGATGGTTTTTAGAGAAATTATCTCTAAAAACTGCAGTACAAAATGTATTCACTATTGTGTTTTAACTGTACATTTGTATTATCATACAAAGCTAAAATATATACTTTAAAATACAGAAGGTATTTTCAAGAGGAAGGCCATAACCTTTTCTTCTCAGTTTAAAACTGTTAAAACGCCAACCAGGAAGTAAATCCTTTCCTCATCAGCTCTGGAGCACGAAGGTTCCAGATGTTGGCTCTTTGAGTGACAAGGCAGTAATTGCTGAAGAGAAGAGAATCTCAGGCGAAAATGTAAAAATAAGACAAAAATAGTGCAGTCTTTTTCCACTCCAGTCTCTCTCTCACGTTTTTCACTGTTGCTTCTAACAATCTATAAAAGACACATCGTCAAGAAAAGGTGCTAGGTATCTGGGAGATTTTTGGGGTATCAATTTATTGAGATATATATATTTATATCATTTTTAACACGATATGTTTCTAAACCAAATATTCTTTATATATGGTATATGGCTTTGAGGGAAAAAGCACTTGATGCTTGATTTCCAGCTGGTATCTCTGGACGGTGAATGGTAGAAATTAAAAGGCAGTGGATTGGCCACGTTCTTGGTAAGGCGCTACAGTTTCAGTTTCACTGCAGATGCAATGCCAGCCCGCGAAAACGTGCTGTCTGGTTGAGGGTTTAAAACGGCTCTACTTCTCATGCATCGGAAAACGCGTTGCTGGCACTCCTCAACCATTGAAGAGTAACAGGAATAGACTCGGTTGTCTTCAAAATGAGGGCGGACGCTGTTAGCCTTGTTAGACACCATTGTTGTTATTGACACGTACAACATCTGCTCATCAGTACTATTCAGCTTACACATCCATGGATTCATCTTTTGATGATTTTAGTAATATCGTGCACACAAGGCTCCCAATACTCTTTGTCCTCTTCTCTGAATCTTGCTGTAGTATAATATACACTTGCTACCAAGTCTCTTCTGTGGGTAATTGTGATGTAATTGTGATGATTAGTCGGCAGTGAGCTTGTAATGTTTACACCGACAGTGAAAACCCCCTGCCTGCTGACATTGATTGTCTCAGACATAAGGCGAATCTGTAGTAAAATGCAGTAATTGTCTTTAAGAAGGTATATGATAGGAAGATGTATTCAAACATTTATGTAAAGCCTGTTACAGAGGCTTCGAGCAACAATGAGCAAGCAAAGAGACTGCAGGAGGAAGTGGGGTGGGGTGGGGTGGGTTGAAGGGCGGGGCAGGCGGGGGGTGGGGTGGGGTGGGTGGAAAGGCGGGGCAGGCGTGAGGTGGGTTGGAGGGCGGGGCAGGTGTGGGGGTTGTGTCTTGTTGTGGTTCTGTAGCTTTTAAACTTGTATTTTTGTCTCAAGTTACTGAAAGCATTTGTTTAACTGCAAATTTGATTTGCACCGGTGATGAGCAGAAATCCTTCCTGGGAAGCGAAAAAATGAGTTTACACAGAAATACCACAGAAGAGACAACAACAGTTAATATCCACCAGTTAATTTTATAAGCATGAGGCTAGACATTGCATTATAGATCTAGCGCATAAAAGGATTAGGTCAGAATCCGTCACAGACACTGTTGCAGTTTATTTCCTTAGTCATTTCTTAAAGCCTTTGGTCACAACAAAGTCAAAAGGCCCGTCATTTGCCTGGCTTTTTCCTCTGTGTAAAGTCCACCAAACGCAAATGTACTCTCAGCTTTGAGGTTGCATGTTTGGGGTTTTTTGGCGATTGACTGATGATAGCATTTATTGTACTCTGTTTTACTAAACCACGCTTGGTGGTCTTGAATGCCAGCCATTGCAGGCATCACTCTGAGCGAAGGCTTACACAAGCTTTTCTAAAACACCCTAGCTTTTCCGGAGCTGTCAGCTGGCTACCTGTACAGTTTGTCATGGTTGTTTTTTTATTTCATGATGATGTCCGTGCCCACGTATTTTTTTTAAAGTTTCTTGGTCGGACTTGAGCAGGGACAAGGAGTGCAGTTACCTGTTTGTTTCCAAGAGCTTTCAGAAAGCTTTAGTGAGTTCACAGGCACATGCAGTTGTGCCTGCTTTCTCCCCAGGAAGAACTAAGGACTTTTGTTCAAAATAGATAAATACATCTGTGGAACCTGACTCAGACACGTCGTCATTCTGGGCTCTGATCGGGGTTGTTTGAAGTGAGATTTGTGTTTACTTCGTCTTTTTTGAAGACTGAATTTCACATGACTCATTAAAAGCTAGAAAATGTATGTTGCCCATTGTTGCAATGTGTGTCAGGACTGATAAGAAAAGGCTTACATTAATTATTTGCTGAACAGGCGTTATACAGAGAGACTTACACGGCGTACATTTCTCTCACTGACACGGGCTGGATATTCAACCAAAGAAAATGGAGGTAAGTACGATGATTCTGTCTGGGATTAAAATCCGATCACCTGATCTTGGATACGTGGCGGGAACATTGCACTTCAGGTGGAGTTAACCTTTACGTTTTCCTTTGCAGCAGACGTCTCTAATAAGGCACAATAAATTGAAATGCTTTACTTCTAGGGTTACAGCTGTGGCCTTGTTTATAAATAATTGAGTCAACAGTTACCTGCCATTCATTCTGTAACCAGATCACATTTTATTTTTTAAGAGCTAAGACTCTTGGAAGACTATAGTGTAGTCAAAAATGCTAAATTCCATACAGAGCATACCATTAGCACACTTTTTATTCAGTTTTTTCACTTTAAAAAACACTCATTGGCAGGGTATTAAAGGTCATGGGCTCAACTAAATATGGAATCAACACCTACATGAATATATAACCTTTTGAGGTTTCTGACATTTTCCTATTTTAAATGCACCGGCTTTTAACATCCAAACAAAATTTTCACTCTATCAAACCCTAGATGAGTCCTAGTTGAGGACCATATGACTCAAATTCCACATAGAATAGATGCTTTATTAATATTGAGAAGTTTCTGAAAATTTTAACGCGCTGCTAAAATTGTAGCTTAAAATCGAATACGCTGCAATGAT
>JAOVYW010000007.1:5740956-5751351 GCA_025775045.1 Hiodon tergisus | reverse complement strand
GGAGACAGCAGGAGTGTCTCACTGCTAGGGAGCGAGGAAGGGAGACAGCAGGAGTGTCTCACTGCTAGGGAGCGAGGAAGGGAGACAGCAGGAGTGTCTCACTGTTCAAAGGGTGCCCCTGGTTCCCAGGAATCTGAAGCTGTCAGATCCTTTATTTCAGATAAGTATGCCTTGCCCCTAGAAGCACAGGAAGTGACACCCTGACCGAACCCCCGGGGACACGCCCTACTCATCCTCTCCCCAGAGAGTGTTAGCTAAGCTCACTGAGCATCACAACCTTCAGACAACGTTCATGCGTCACTCTCGGCTGAGGACAGGAGCCTGTAGTGAGGGCAGTAAACACCTACATTTTGCCTTAGACGCCAGTGGAGTCATTACTGTCCAACAAACCTGCTTTGTGCTCTTTTGTCTAGCTGGTAAATGGGACCAACTCCACTTGTTTCTCCACAAAATGTGAAATAAAGAACACGATAAAATATTCATGTTGCCTATTCATAGGAACATTTTTAGTCATTTTCTCCTGTATTCATATTCAAAATTATTTAAGAATTAGGTCAATTTAATTTTAAAATGTTTGAATTATTCAATAAAGAAAATCTAAATACAATCATTATTAGTATTCACATCTTTACATGGTGTATTTTACCCCCCCAACCCCAACCCCGGGTGTGGATACATTATAAAAAGGAAATATTTGATGCTCAAAGTTTGTCACACATGATTCATGGGGTCAAATATTTTGGTGTTAGTGTAGCCTACTCTGTTAGTTAACTCTGCAAGGTTCATTCTCAGAATGGGCATAATTTTCTTACATGCTACGTGTTTGAGTAAATAAAGACTAAATCTAGGAAAAGTCTTTTTAGGACTCTTGCGTCAGTAAAATAAAAAGGCTCTGTTCCTTTCCACCTCGTTGAAGACGTGTCATGAGGTCATGCAGGTCAGTAGGGTGGAGCTGCTTTTTACCGCTTGCGGAGTTGTCCCGGGACACTTAGCTAAAACTTCCTGCCTCTCCTACTCCGAAGTTCCTTCTTCTCGCTGTTCCATTTGCTCCTGAAATAAAAGCCAGTCAAGAGAAAAACCAGAGAGAACGAAAGACTAACGGAACGAAAGGCACAATTTTAAATCTGATTTCTTTTGGCTCAGAACCCTGACACTAGATTCTTTATTATCTTTTTAAAAATCCCTAAAAATAAAACATTTATGATGGCATGCTAAACAAAAAGTGTTTTTCATTATACAATGTCCCAGTAATTAATTCCTATACATCACAATGCCAAGGCTAAATATGAATTATGTATGAAGTATGTTTTCAGAATTTGCCTCTGGCAATGTTTGAGGATCTCATTGAATTAGTTTTGATTCCCCAGTTCCCTTTTCCAAGTCCTCAAATATATGTGTTTTTCTGCGGTGATAGTGGCCATGGTACATTTTACAGTCAGTTTCCCCTGCTGGAGCACATAGTCACATTGAAATAAGATCTTTCTGTTCTTCCCTGTCCTGTTCTAGATCCCCTGACCTGGGACCCCAGAAGGAGATTGGAACTGCATGTCCGGTCCTATGGGGAACTTAAGTGCGGAGGCAAGAGGGAATGGCAACCTGACCTTGTCGGACCTGCCTTGGCCGACTCCCACCTGCACTCTGTGCTGCTGTGGCTTGCTCAACCGCGCCCTGTCCGTCACGTTCATGATCGGCCTCACCTTCGCCATCGTCATGGGCAACATGGTCACGCTCACCGTGTTCGTGCAGACGCGGCAGTGCCGCTCATCGCAGGGATACCTGAAAGGTGAACACACACAGTCACAAAGACACACAGACACACATACACACTCACACAGTCACAAAGACACACAGACACACATACACACTCACACAGTCACACACACAGTCACAAAGACACATAGACACACACTCACACACACACACAGTCACAAAGACACACACTCACACAGACACACACACACACACACACACATACACAGTCACAAAGACACGCAGACACACACATACACTCACACAGACACCCACACACACTCACAAAGACACAGTCACAAAGACACGCAGACACACACACACACACACACATGTCCACTCACCCACACACACACACACACACACACACAGTCACAAAGACACACAGACACACACACACACACACACACAGTCACACAGACACACACACACACAGAGTCACAAAGACAAGTGCATTAATAATAGGTCAGTTGACCCTGTTGGTAGCATTATTCATTTCAAAGGGATGTTTTTTTTTAAGAAACTGAAAAGGGCTGTTTAAGTAATGTTTTTGGGCGCTTACGCTTTTACATTGCGTAAGGAGTGGAGTGACTGTACCGCACAGACCTAGGTTCCTGGATCTGAGCTCTAAATAGAAACGGGTTTGGTCATAACAAGTTGCGTGTGATTGGTCCAAGTTCATTTAGTTTTGAGAGGTGCTTGGCATCTGAATGCCTGCAGACAGAGGAACGAGAGATAAAAACCTGGGGCAGAACACTGACTCAGGAACGTGTTTTTGAAGCAGAGCGATGGAAGTCGTGCATTCTCAAACCAATGCGCAGCAGAACTGAACCAGGAGTTTGAACTCTCATCAACTTCTGATTTTCCTGGTTAACAGGCTGTTTCGAAGTTGTTGTTACTGTCAATCTTCATTTCGCGGTTAGCAAATTAGCGAACCAGATATTTATTGACCTCATTTTTAAATGGTCACAAGTTCTAGCAACATGTTTTTAAAACTGAAAGTAATAGTGACAGAACATAATGGTCTATACAAGTTACAGTACATGAAAAACCATTATTTATGAACTATGACTAGCCTACTACTATATATTTACATTGACTGATGAACTGAAAGAGCCACTCTCCTCAAGGTTTCTCTACTGGCACATGTGATCACAACCTGATACCTCAGTAGAGAAATTAATAAATACTGAATAATAATAATGATAATTGAGTGCTACACAAGACCAACTTCAGGTGTTCCCCATTTGAATACTCTAGAACAGGGCCGGGTCTTTTGGTTTTTAGGGGATTGTGGACTGCATCTGTTGAGCGATTGAATGAGGCATTAACGCAGCGCTTTGCCCCTGGCAGTTTCTCTGGCTTTGGCAGACGCGATGGTGGGCGTGCTGGTTGTTCCCTTCTCCGTCTACACCGAGATCTCGCTGATGGTGACCAGCACCCCCCCTGTGTGGTACCAGGGAGAGTCTCTGCCCATCGCAGGGCGACTGCAGGGCGCCTGGCAGCCCTGCAAGCTGATTGGCCCCGTGTTCGCCGGCTGCACCTTTGTGTCCATCAGCACCATCTTCCTGATGACGGTGGAGCGCAGCATCGCCATCCTGTGGCCACTGCGAAAAGACTCCCTGGTGACGCGCCGCCGCACCCTGCTCCTCATCCTGTTCTCCTGGGCCGGCAGCTTCCTCCTGGCCCTGGCCCCCCTCATTCTCAGCAGAGGCTTCACCCTGGAGTATAACGAGTGCAGCCGGATGTGCAACTACGCTCTCCTGTGGGACGGGGTCCAGCCTCCTCCAGACGGCAACATCCTGCTACTCTTCCCCACATTTGACTTCACGTTGCTGGGTGGGACCCTGGCGGTCAACGCGGTGTCCTTCACCTCCATCCGCCGCTACACCCGCAGGAGGAAGCTGCTGTCGGAGGGCAGCGTCGGCGGGGAGGGTGGCGGCTGCTCACACCGGCCCTCCTTCTCCGACATCAAGGCGGCCAAGACCATCGGCATCCTGACCTTCGCCTTCTCGGCTTCCTTCTCCCCCATCGCCGTGTTCGTTCTGGGGAACGTGGTGGGCCACACCTGGTGCAACTTCTCCTTCCTTGCCTTCTGGATCCTGACGGCCAACAGCTGCTGCAACGTGGTCATCTACAGCGTGCGGGACCGGCGCTTCCGGAAGGGGCTGACCCTGCTCCTCCGGAGGGACCAGGCACCCTCACCCGAGGAGAAGAGCTGAGGGCCACTCCTTTCTCCACCTTCGCCTCCACCCAGAGCAACATTTTCAGTGTCCCTTTCACTGACATCAGGCGGACTCAGTTCTGGGAACCACGGCTCATTTTCGCAGGGCCTAATCGGAGACATCTGCTCGATCTTAGCGTTACTAGCCTGAGGCTACCTCGTGGTAGTGGAGTGGAAAATGAACCCCCTGACGTCTGTCAAGGCTATCGTTTTCATTGACATTTTATCAAATGCCTTTGCTATACCCTTCACTCCAAACGAGGTATCTGAATCATCCGCAGATTTTTACTTTGAAGGACTGAAAATTGCTCACCAATGTAGCCATGGCAATTTTGCATTCATTAATTTATACTCCATGACTTTGCTGTTATGGCCTTGATTTTGTGTTATTTTTATTAATCGGGTGTATTTATAATGCTCTTTCTGAAATACTGTGAACTGTGAAGTTGACTTATTGTGTTTAAATGTTATTTCACCCCACAAAAATGCCATAGCTTGGAACAGCAGAAAATTTCCATGAGTGGAAATTTTTCATATCTCTGTCTGCTCTGATAGGAATGTGTAGGCGTAAACCCAGTTTATAAACAGACACAAGTGTTACATTGCAAACCGGTACGAGCTCTTTAAATACCTCCCAACCCTGTTATATTCAGGTTTCATGGTATAAGTTAGTGATGCCTTTGTTGATAATTGACACTGTAAATACGTCATGGCTGTCACATTATTCAAGAGATTTTTAAAAGACTTTTAAATAAAGACTTTTCAAACATAGCCGTATTCTGATTGTCGTTTTGGTCACCAATAGAGGGCGTCTGACTTCTCTTCACTTTTACTTTACTCACTTATTGTGAGTGAGATCAGCCAGCTCAGTTCGTCGCTATTAGCAGGGGCAAGAATATCATTTAAGCCGTAAAAAACCTACAGGATGGCAGGGTATCGGGCCGGTTTACTTGTCACTTCTATATTTTACATAATGACCCAACCCAGCCATCCTCATTGCACAAGTAGCGCTGTTACTGAAACAATCGAGGATGGTTAAGTCTGTTTTATGTATTGCTAAAGATTGGGTCTTTCTTTGCGTGAAGGTGTAGGGAGGAGTGACGCTTGGCTTGTGACTCAGTAGCTGAAGGTCATTTTGATACAATCTCTCAAAACTGATGAAACCTTAAGATTCTTAAAAGGAAATGTTAGCGGCACACAGCAGTGCGAGAGGACTGGCAGAGATGTTGACAGCTGCCTACTCCTGCAGCAACTGATGAGATGAACGACCCCAAGTAATCCCCTGGCATAAGATTGTGCTAACCCTAACCCTAAGCCTAGCCAATGTGAGCAAGTGTGTGCAATTAAAATTAAATTAGTGTATGATTCTATATAAATCTGCAAATCCTATGATTTTATAGAAATTCAGCTGATATTGCTTAAAGTTTTAGAGCCAGGTATTCCTTACGTGTGTGTTATCCCTCTCTACACAGGTTTATATGTGTATGATAAGGTGTACTTAAGACTTGGTTGCACATGGGCAGCCCACGCCAAGAGGCTTTTAATAATAGAAGTTTGACAAGGTGTTTGTGGGAAATTTATGTTCACTCCTGCCCGTTGAGAGCCAGTGAACTTTAGACTGAATTCCTTGACCTGATTAATTATCCATGATAACTCCAGCCCTTGAGTAATTACATTTATAATCAACAACGAGCCACCACCTTGCACTTCAGACACCGCCCCCCCCAGCTAATTGGATTCCTGCACGTCCCACCAACCAGCTGCCAATTAGTTACCTCTCAGGTCCTCTCAAGAGTAGTCATCATTAGGGCGTGGTAGGCTTGTTTAAATGAAGCAGAAAACGACCTTTTGATAGGAGTATGTTAATTGCATGGTTAACTCTGGAGTGGTAGACAGAGACCTCGTTAAGGGTTGGCTGGATTGTAATTGAAAGACACTGTTTGCTTTTTTTCTGAGAGGACTTGGTCAGCACTGGTCTTTCTGTGTCACCAAACAAGAGGTCAGCTGAAACGATGAAAGGAAGCACAGGTGAGTTAACGATTAACACAAACTGAACTTTAAAGTGTCTGGGTAGGCGTACAGGTCCAATTAGGTTTTAATTAAATCTATTTTAATTTCATTTAATTTCATGCTGTCGAGGACTTCAATTGCTGAGAGGTGCTTCAGGCTGGCTAACATATCTATCTGGGCAAATCCATGTTGTTGAAGAAATTGTGTCTATGTTGTTGAATCTTTGTTGTTGAAGAGATTGTGTCTATGCTGTTGAATGTTTGTTGTTGAAGAGATTGCGTGAGGGCAGTATACTTGCGTATGGCTGATAGAAAAACATCTGAAAAGACAAAAAAAAAGGAAATCTTCCCTTCTGGTGTGATCAAGCGAAAGTTGAAAGCACTGCTCGAAAATATTCTTTGTTGCTCTGATGTGCTTTTAGAAATGTGTTTGCTACTAATTAGGGGGTTTTCTTGTCGTCTTTATCTCTGCCATGACATCAAATTATTGCTTAGGTTATGTATATTATCAGTGGAATCTGATTCATGCTCCTTTTTTAATGATGATTTAATCATTTATAATAATGACTTTGTCCAAATAATTATGTCCCTCCTATTATTCCCTTTAAACCACACAGCACTGAGATAATTTATTTTTTAAAGTACTGATTAGATAGGCAACATTTGTATACTTTTGCTGTGGAGAGAGACACTGTTGCAGTTTATTGTAACAAACCCAGTAGATCCACTACATGTGATGTAAAGGCTGAAATGAGCTCATCTGATTTGGTGTTAAGCCCTCAAAATGAGTATAATGGTTACAGGTGAATAATGTTAGAAAGCCGTATCTGTTATTGGGGATAAATAGACACTTAGATCCAACATTTTTTTTTTCTTTTAATGATGTTTGAGTACAAAATCAAATATCCCAGAAAACGATGTAAAGAATGTTATTAATTTTATAGGGTAAAAACTTGTAACTGAACGTCCATAGGTCTCGACAGCCAAGACACTCGGCTATTGTACCACTCTACGTTTCCCATTTTGCATCAGCACTGATCCCCGTGATGGGAACTAACAGCCAAATTTGGTTTTGGTTTATATGGGGAGCTCTGGATAAGCCCATGACTAAGGACACCTCTGCTTATTTAAAGTGTGGACGGCTTGAACTGCTCTGTTGAGCACCAGGTGAAACTGTGCAAAGTTCTGAGAAATGGGGTCCGGAGGAGGTGGACCAGCGGGATACCACCAGCAGGCACCTCTGCAGGCGACCCAGGATACCACCTGTGTCGGTGGCATTCCGAGTAGGAAAAGGCCTAGGATTTAGATGCATCTGTCTGGTGAGGACCGTCGAGCTGTTAAATGTAGCGTCTGGCTAGTAGCAAGCAGTGTGTTTTGAGGTAAAGCGACAGGCCCCAATATTCGCTATTTTTAAAACCGTCGGAGGACCCCTTTGAGTGCTTGTGTTAAATCACAGCATCTGCACCCTGTGCTGCAGTGAGAGCCGCGATTTGCAGAGAAGTCTGGAGGTGCTTTAAGATTTGGAGCAGGTGGTACTTCCTCTGCTTATATAAATGTGCTGTTTCCCCCCCCCCCCCCCCCGAGGAAAACTAGTCTGCCAGGGAAAAGGAGGCATGTTGCTCACTCTGCTGAACACACTTTCAGCGAGATAATAACGGATGCACTACATGGGGAGAAGATGTGAGCTTGAGTGAGACTTTTGAAGTTCGTAAAGACTCGTGGATTTTAATCTTTGTTGATTCGTGTAGGAGAACAGAGTGTCTTGTAAAGGAGTAGATTTCTGGTCATTTTCCTCCATCTGTTTTATATCGATATGACACTTATCTGGGTTCAGGGTACTTTTCCTTTGAATGGGCAGACGAACGTTTTCAACAATTAAAACAATTTCACAATATTGCATATTGAAAAAATATGTAGTATTCCCAGACAGGCACGTCTCCCTTTCAGCTGAAGTTTTGACAAGGTCGTGTCCATGTGCGATATGCTGTAAGGTCGCTGTCTCTAGAGGTTCAAAAAGATGACTTGTTGAAAAGAGTCTATTTCAAAGAGCCTTTGATTGTGATCTCTGGCACGTTGTCAGGATCTTCTGTCTTGGCGATAAAACGGCAGTCAGCTTCAAACGCTGCAGTTAATTTGGAAATGGTGCCTTTAAAATTAATCTGCGATAAGATAAGTTACGAGTTACGCCCAGATCAGCCCGCGCTTTCTACTTGATATGAGCCAAAGTCGCATCTGGCGTTAACGAATCTCTCAGTGCCACGTGTTTGTTTGGTTATCTAGAACTGCAGTTATATAACACCAAGCCTCCGCAGATGAGAGCAGTGGAGTGGAATATTTTCAGTGAATGCGAGGGCCCAAAGCTAGTACTGTACCACTAATGTGACAGTGAGTGCGCCCGTGTTTTACATTAAGTATCGCAAAATTGTTTACATCATTCATGCTCAACATAAACTATTAGCAGCATCTGTTTTTCTCTATGATTTATGAACAGTGTTTAAATTCATACAATTATTCTACACAAATATAATACTCATAGAAAGATCATAGAAGAATCTTTATGAGCAAATGTCAAGTGCTTTTTTTAGGGTGAATAGATTAGTCTTCATTTACGTTGGGTCTACGTTATGTAAATGGGGCCATTAAAACTACGGAGCCGAACCTGGACACTCAAAACAGTATGTTATGTTTCCTCCACATACTAAGTCATCCTCAATCTGGTTCTCCCTGCGCAGTCTTGAGGTGACTCGTGCCTCTCTCTACGAGTTGCCTACCATTGCTTTAACGAGGTGACATATGGACACAACCATATACCAACGAACGTTCTCTTGCAGCCTTTCCTAGAGATCTTAGAAACCCCGTAGAAGGGGTTCGGCCAAGTGCAGACCACCGCAATCAATGGTTTGCACATTACAACGAAACGGGTGCGTGTGTAAGTGATTAAATAATGAACGTTAAACACGCTAAATTGAAATGCAAACCCCTGCCGCCAGTAGCCTTATTCAAAGTTGCAATTGCTTGACGCGTCTTCGACAGTGGAACTACCTTTAGTTGCACGGAGGTGAGATTCAAGGCGATATGTACAAATACCTCCCTTTTACCTAGAATTGTCATTGTAGGCCTGGTTTGGCGCTCATTAACTAGCCCAGGGAACATTGTGACTTTTGATTTTGTCTTTCAGAATAAATCTAGGCTATAATAAAACAATGTATGGACTTTTAGCGCAACTGAAGTAGGTGGCAATAAACCCTACAGCATCTTAAGAGCTTTGGTGATAAGTTTGGTACATGCGGACCCGGGACGTATATTTCTCAAGCAGGAAGATTGACACAAAGACAGTGCTCAGCCCATCGAGTACAGTGGTGTAGTTAACACCGGGCTTCCGAGGCATTCATATACGTAGTATTGCACAGGGGCGGGCTGTAAACTGCTAAACTGTTTCCAAGCCGACAAAGAGGAAATTCAAAAATGCATTGGTTTACATAAAAACCAGGAAGCACAAAAGTAAAATATAATAAAAATGTGACATTCCTATGGCAATTACAATACTATAGTATTTATTATACTTAGATTTACATTTAATTAGACTTGTTTGATAGATGGTTCAATTTCATTTGGCTACATCTGTGAGATGAGAACATAAGGAAGAGTTCTGTGTCTGGTAAAATGGGTCTAATGAATATTAAAATCATACAGTCATAATCTGGTAGGCTCAGAAGATTAAAATCAAGAGGTAGCACTGGAGGCAAACCTAGGGACCAGGTTTGGGGGTAGGTCAAAATGTCAGGACAAAGTATTAAAAACCTGTATAGCAATTATGCCAGCAAATTATGCAAAGTACAATACAGCCCACTGCACTGGTTTTAATTCATCATTCTTTATATATATATATATATATATATATATATAAATATAAATTTTCCTGTGGATTTCCTCCCCAATTGCTTTGCTACATTGAATACAGTATTCTGTTCCCCTCCTGACATTTAAAAATGATTATCAAGCAATTTAGAAAATAATTTAATTGACATTTTGTTTAAAATATTAGTTCTGCACAAAATATGCAATTATGAAAAGAAAAAGAAATGGGAACAGAAGTGAGTGTGGAGTTTGATGTGTTTATCAGAATTTAGGTGTCATATTTTGATTGCATGCTGTTGCTGTCACTGTCAGAGTTAAATGTGCTTTTTATGTGAAGCTCCATGGTAAGTTTCAGTAATAAAAATAAGATCTGTATAAGCCAAAACTCTCCATGACACACAGTGCACACCCATTTTACACAGGTGTCTGCTAAGCTAATAATGAAACGACAAACAAATTGGTTTCAAAGGACAGTCCAGCAGTTTATCCTGACACACTACACACCTTATTACAGCTCCATAAGAGAGGGGACAAAAACATTAACATTTAGTTTTT
>JAOVYW010000007.1:5719459-5740470 GCA_025775045.1 Hiodon tergisus | reverse complement strand
CCCCCCCCCCCCCCCCCCACCCCCGCTGGATATTTAGCTTACATCTAGGGTAATCTTACATTCTAGGGTATTGCAGTAAGCATATGTTTTCACTTGATCTAAACTGAAATTCGAACACTGTGGCTTAGAGAGAACCTAAAGGCAATGAGCAATACCAGCGTTATGAAACCGTTGATCAGTGTAAGACAATTTGGGTTGAAAATATCCCCAAGGTAAATGCAAAAGTTAAACCAAGTGTATGGCTGCAACTAGGTTGTCTGCGGTAGGTTTCTGTTTTTTTGGCCTAGAAGCCAAGAGCCATCAGTTTACCTGAAACGCGGTCTTGGTCTATATCTTCAGCCAAATTCCCACCAGCCAGGCAAACACAATAGACAAGGAGAAGGTTGGCCAAACGTGACCTCGGGAAGAAGAGATCAGGTGAGCACAGGTGTAGCCATAGTTACTAGGTCGTTACAACATAATTTTTTTTAAACGTACAACACCGCCGTGGTTTTCGGAGCTATTTTTGTTGTGAAGACTTGTCAAAGTTCATGCAATAAGCGAAAAGCAGAAATTATTGATTTAAAATTCACTGTGCATTGGAATATTTTATTTTTCATTTCATGAATCTAAAGACACCAAAAAACAACTTACCATACCATGCCAGCTTACCATAACAAAAATATCTAATGTCTCTGAATTTGTCCTTAATTAGTATTTATAAAAACAGATTATTACCACATTGCAGTAGAGATGGCTCTCAACGTCTCAACAGTCGACCTTGGTCTTTTGTAGGCACACTGTGAATAGTGGTATGGCTTTACATTTTATAGCAAATGTAAGACTTTACATCCCTTTGCGTCACAGGAGGTTAACAGTCCAGGGTATTTCATCATCGGAGACACTCCACGTGCTGGCTGGGCTGTACTGGGGAAAAAACATTCCTACGCTGTCCCAATACACCCTGGCAGTGAACTTGTTTATTGGCAGAAAATTGCATTTTATTGAAATTAGCTATTAAACTGTCAAAAAAACCACAGAATGTGTATTATTAGTCTGAAATACATCTATGTTTTTTAAACAATGATCTTCACACAAATCATCAAATTTATGTTTTTTTAGAATTGAAAATTATTCAGTGCCAAATGTATACACACCTTAGGAGTACAAAAAGCTGAAATTAGGTCAATTGGAGGCCAAGTTTCATATTTCTGTTGGGTTGCCACCAGGAACCGTCAGTTCTGTTTGCAGGGGTTCAAAAACAAAGAAAAAAAAATATTGACACTGAACCATTTGTGAAGTAGCTGTTAATCGTACAAGGCAAGCCGGACTTGACTGAAATATCAGGTCATGAAAGAAGAGTGATTCATGCAATTATATTATAATAAGCCCATGTTCTTTGAAGGATTTAATATAAATAGATTTATGCTTACTGCTCCGTGTGTTCATGAGCAGTGCCTCATAGGCCATTTACCTAGAAAATGCTCTGCAGAAGCTCAGAATGGTGTTTTAATGGCTAATGCCCACAGTGTTTTTGGACCCAGAATACAGCTGGTGAGGTGTCTGGGATTTTATGTCAATTGTTTACTCAGCTCGTGCGAATGTGTGCATTTTGTGTGTCAACATGAGAAAAGGGAAACCATAAAGCAAACAGTGTGTCATTCACAATACACAACAATGGTGAAATGAGAGAAAAAGGCAAGGCAGATTTGCCTCGAGTCCCCACTGAAGCGCACGTAACGCATGGCGTTTGCTGTTTATTTTTGTACTTTCACTCATTAGGTAGGATCATGTCGCAATCTCCCCAGTGCCTCAATAACACCATGCCCTCCAAAGACTGTGGACATTTTCTTCACATGCTTTCGATAGGGAATGTCAGATGCAGCGCAAAACAGCCAAAATAGACCGATTATTTTAAAATGGACATATTCAAAAATTCAATCACACTCAAAAATTGGAATTTAGTATGTAGACCACAAAAATTTAATTATTCTGTCTATTTTTTCCCATATCATAAAAGGTAAATGTGTCCTTTATTCAAAGCGGTGGATTTCGATCACTGTTATCAGCAATGCATAATTTTACAAAATCCGGAAACATCAAGACAGCTGGCCAATATAAACAGTTTGCCCAATCAGGACATTCCTGCCAATGCTTGTGTGATGTAGGTCTAATGTTTGTTTGACAAGGGCCTTTTGTTCCAATTGGGCAAAAGAACACATTACTCATTGACTCCATGAACGCTCAAAGAACAGCTGTGAAAGAGTGTCTGCATACAGACAAGAATTTACAAAAAGAAATTCAACAATTATTATTTTTATAATTATTTTTATTATAGTTATTTTTGAGATATTACAAAATATGTTTAAAATTTTGTTCATTAAATGATAACAGAAAGATTAAAATGTTCCACTTTTCTGGAAAATCAAGGGGCTTTAGAATTATTTTAGTTATCAGTATTGTTTGACAGAAACCCCTTGTATGGCTTTTAAAAAAAGTTTCCCACTTTCTTGTTCATGCAGACGGATGCTCTTATGAAAGAAATAAGGAAGGACAGGTAAACAACTCAGAGCAGTGCCTTGGGACCCCATCCTCAGACACGGTAACTGGGAGCATGTGACCAGTCATTGTGAATGCATCAGAATGGTGCATTAGGGCAACAGACAAGTGGTGGTGAGCTGCACTTGAACAGTGGAATAAATTTGTCACGGAGAGGAAGTAAGTCTTGGGTGGCACCCTGGCTGCAAACTTGACCATCAGTTGTTGGCTTCAGTCAGGAGTAAGGGGACAGTAGCCTGAAAGAAAGCCGTAGAGAAGCATCAGGAGGATACAAATGGGAGGTGATAGCGTTATAGACGAAGAGTGCGCGGTTGATGGTTTGTGGGGCAACAAGAGAGAGCAGAGATCTAAACCAGGAGACTAGTGTGGAGACCGGAGACACTGAGGAGACCTGAGAGAAATTCAGGAATCCAGTCCTGCGGATTAATGGCCAATACCTGACGAATGACGACATTCAAAGGAAACAAAACAGAATGTATAATCCAGGTGCGTGTGTGTAGGGGGGAGCAGGTAATTACCTGCTTCAGCATTTTATGTAACAGGTAGCTTCCCTGTTAAGGTAACAGGGTTGTAGCTGGAAGGTTTTAGGATCAAGTCCCCAGAGTGCCCTGCTTCCATGCCCTTGTTGCAAGGTACTTTGCGTAAAAGAGTAAATATAATAGTAAATACGATATAAATAGAATAGTTCATAGTAAGCATAAATGAGTTTGTCAAGGCCAAATGCTATATTATATTTTATTTTGCCATCTTTAACTGAAAAAGGGGCCATTTTAACATTGAGGACAAGGCATACTAATTGACTGTTTTGACCAATTTGCTCCATTTTGGAGTATTAGATTGATTTTATTTCTGAGCAGTTCAACTCAATAATTATATACCCAGTTATAAAAAAAAAAGTTGAAACGGTCAAGGGTTCCAAGTCCTAGGGGACCACCAGGAGGTCTCATTTGCATCAAATGACTTGTCTGGACTCACAGAGAGCTCCTCCGGCACCAGCACTCGCAGCCCCCGGATTAGGCGATCTGTAAAACCTTCAGTGGGAACTAAAGTGGGAAATGGGTTCATGTCATGTGATCAGTGACAACAGCAGTGAGGGGTTAAAGTGCAAAACAAAACTGAGCTATCTTGCTCTATTGACAATGACTGAGAGCAGGTATAAGACTAATGCTGCAAAGAGATAACATCAATAAAAATTCATAACTTACACAAAATGTACCCATAATAATCTACGCATAAACAAAATAAGTAAACAACGAAAGTAATGTAAGCATCAATAATACAACACGAGCATCCGAAGAACAGTTCCTAGGGGGGTTTCAGGACTGAGGCGTCAGGTGTTGGCAGAATATCAGACCCACCTCCAGCGCCCCACCTGGTTTTCTGTTAAACACTCCTATACATAACACCAGAACAGTGATTTCTTAACATAATAAGTATTTTTAATTACTTACATTTGCTGAAAGCTGATTTCAATTAGTCTAACTGTACTTAGGTTGAATAAGAAAGAGGCAGTGTGTGGCTATTTAAACCTCTACGTGTTTGGAGGATGGATCCTGCTGGTTCTGCCAAATATATACTGTAATGAAGCTGTTGACCTGATGGGCTTTCAGCTTGTGTAAAGCAAATCGCACCAGTTCACCGGCAGAGTGTTATAGACCATTATGAAGAATGCTATGCACCATTTATTTTTATATAGGTCTAATGGTATTGTTTATAATGAAGCAGGTAATATTTGTTTGAAATATTTTCATATGGCCTATTGTTTTATTTTAAACATATAAACCTGTTTTGTGTTTGTAATAGAGTTAATATCCTTGAGCCATAGAACAGTTACGAGTTTACTCCTCTCTTCTTCATATTAAGAGCAGTAATCCAATCTGACCTTCTGTCGTGGGTAGATCCGATTACTCTCCGATAATAAAAAGAGATATTTATATTAAGTCATCGGCCGCAGCTTATCTTATCGTGGAACACTGGTTATTGGACAAGCTATAGTTATATTCACAATACAAGCTGACATTATAATGCACAGCAATGTCTGAACTATTGGGGGGTTTCGTGTAAGCTACATGAGTCTCGCACCTTCACTAGTGATGATATTTCAAACTTAATGATGACAGTGAAAAAAATGTTTTTCCACAATATTAATTAGTTACGCTTGGCACTTATCACTGAAAGCAGTAACTGGACACACTGCGATTATCTAACACCTTTAAGAAAAACGACGAAGGAGCTTGTCGGTTACGATTAGGCAAAATTTATTAACTTAAACCTGATGTTCAGGCTAATTGTATCCAGGGTTCGAATTACGGGGGGGATTGTGGGGTTTTGACCACCCCCCGATTGTCATTGTATAATTCGCACTCTGGTCGTATCTGATTTTATAAACTGGGACCAAATCAAACCTTTGGCAACATGCTTATCACACAAACGTTTTATATTATTATTTACGTAACAGAATCTAATAGCATTTTCATTTTATGAGTAGAATCAATAATATACTTACGACACCGCCATTAAATACAATTTTACTACACGAGATGTGCGGGTTGTCAAGGTTTTGAACGTATGCTGGGTCTCCTGATTAATTTGGTCTAATTTACACATCTTAGTCAGGTGGGCGGATCAGATACAGCGTTTGTCTTCAAGTCCCCTGGGTGCTCAACAGTTGCTGGGGACAGGCTATAATGTAACATCTTCTAAGTGATTTAATATAAGCCTTTGTGGCACTACACGTCGCACCTTTGAATGCAAGAGGGGAGCAAATAAATAATAAATACATTCTGTTTATAATACATGGTCTTTTTCAACGAATTGCTGCTCTATATTATGGTACTATGGTATTGAGGTCAGTTCAAACGCAACCCTTTGAATGGACTGGTGCACACTTCTAGCACACTCCACCCCCCAGAGTACTTCACATGGTGCACTAACAGGGAAACCTACTATACAAAGCAGCCATCCTCTATTGTCTGTTCTGAATGTAGGCATTGCCTTTCTGATGTTACTTTAGTATTAATACTGTTGTAGCTGCTATTATCAAAAACAGGTTTCTGCAGATGACAGCTTCTTGCGGATTTACTCACGTTTGACTAAAAAGAAAACAAAGTAAAGCTGAGGAAAGAACGACGCTGATTTTGCTGCAGACTTTACACCTGTGTCTGCTCTTGAGAGTGGTCTCTCACCTCTGGAGATGCAACCAACAGCGGAGATTTGACATTGACAAGTAAGCCCTTATAATGATGGCTTCCTGCAATGCCACAGAGAGGAACATGAAACCCGTCAAATATGGGCTCTCTCCCATAACACGGGTTCTGATTATGAATCATGGTAGATGTTAGAAAACATGTCCCCCAGCGAGATACCCAGCGGGAGATGGGAGAGATAGATGGAGTTCCCTGGAGCTGGAGCACAGGTGGGTGGGAGATAGGGGGTATGACTGACAGGAGAGAAGATAGAAAGGCTGTGGAAGACAGGAAAACTGAAATAAAAATGTCCATCATGGATCAATATATGTACTGAATAGAGTAGGTGTGTTTCTATGCGTGTATGTGTAAGTGGGGGGCAGGTCTGGGAATAAACACAAGGCATGTGAGAAACTATTGAGAAGTGTGAGAGGCGAGGAGGGGGCTGCAGCTTCGGAAGACTCGAGCAGGCAGCTGTGGCTCTGTTAGTGGGAGTGAGTGAGCGAGCGAGCGAGCGGGAGAGGGAGTGAGATGCAGCGAGTGAAGCAAAAAAGGAGAAAGTTGAGAGTTGTGCCAGAACGACAGCAGGAGACATCTCCGGTTGATTACTGATTTTTTTTTTGTTTTCAACATGGTGCAATGACCAGGAATGGAATTTGTTCCCGACACGAGCCGAAGATTTTGGAGCTGGATCGTGATTAGAGCCTTCGGGTTTGCTATATCAGAGGGACAAAAAGTGGACTTTTCACCAGTTAAATAACATGAAGGTAAGAGGTCTTGATTCCTTCTTTGAGTGCACAGTCATGGGTCTCAAAGATGTGTCTTTTCCTTTAAAATTGTAACATCTTAAATTCTTAGTTTACTCTCTTTAATAACTCGAAACTTAGTATGCTATTAAAGGCAGCACTTTTGGTGCTTTGTTGTTTAGAGAAATATGTTTAACGGTAAAGCAACTCAAATCTGACCAATAGATGTATTATTTTAAACAAAACAATATCCTTTTTTTATTGCCCATATGGCAACTGGTTACATAATGTTAAGTGTGACAGATAGGGTAAATGATTTTTCTCTGTTTGTATTTAGAATATGCTGTAATTTCTCCATTATTTTAGTTTTACACTGGTATGCCAGGCTAGAGATAGTTGGATGGGCTGCTGGCAGTATAGGACAAAGAAACACAAACACACACACGCACGCACGCACACACACACACACACACACACACACACATCGTAATATACACCCATATTCCATCACAGACTATTTATTTATTTATTGATGCCACTAAATGCATTTGCCTTATATATCAGAGTTGCTTTCAGGGTCTTCCGTCTGGGCTCATTAACAACATGGACTAAGTACTTGCAATGCAGATGCCATTTTTACATTACATGATGAATAGCTGAGATTAAGTATTAAGTAATTTAAAATAGCATGTAATAGAACTAAGTACTGATATTTCCGCAACATATGTAGTAATTTTGTTATATAACGCTAGTTGCTAGTATTTTGAAATATGAATTTTGAGATGTTCGTCAGAAAATATCTTGTTTTTGGAGCAAATTTACAGTTTGTACAATACATATCAGAACCTGGCTTTTTAATTTCAGTTAAATATAATTTGCACTTAAAAATCTAAAATCCCTTACAATATGTTTGCTTGCTTCCACAAGTACATTTCTAAATAAAATGCATTAGTCAGAAACCAATAATTTATACACTATATCGCATATGTAGTATATGGACACCTCTTTAAATTAGTGGATTTGACTATTTCAACCACAACCATCTCTTACAGGTGTCTAGAATTGAACACACAGCCATGCACTCTCCATAAACAAACACTGGCAGTAGAATAGCCCATACTAAACAGCTCAGTAACTTTCAACCAGGCACTGCCATAGGATGACACCTTTTCTAGCAAGTCAGTGTGTCAAATTTTGGTCTTGCTGGAGCTGACCTGGTCAAAGTGCTGTTATTGTGAAGTGGAAACGTCTAGGTGCAACAAAAGCTCACACGTGAAGTGGTGGGCCAGACAAGCTCACAGAACTGCACTACCAAGTGCTGAAGCGCATAGCACTAAAAATAATCTATCCTACATTGCAACGCTCACTACTGAGTTCCAAACTGCCCCTTGAAGCAACGTCAGCACAAGAACTGTTCCTCAGGAGCTTCATGAAATGGGTTTCCATGGCTGAGCAGCCGCACACAAGCCTAAGACCACCATGCAAAGTCCCAAGTGTCAGCTGGCGAAAAAGCTTGCAACCACTGGACTCTGGAGCAGTGGAAACGCGTTCTATGGAGTGAATTGTGCTTCGCCATCTGGCAGTACTACGGACTAATCTTCTCTGTCATTCTCTCTATCAGAAAATGGAACCTTACTTTTCAGGATAGACACCCTATGTTTAATGTATTACTGATGTTCGGTAGGCTAAATTTATTATGATACTGTATCCCTGGAAACCTCTTAGCTTTACAAAAACCAGGAGGCAAGCTATGTTTATTCATCAAATATACACAAGGGTTAAATAATCATATATATCCAACTCAATTAATCAATTTATTTTTATAACGTGCTTTTCACATGTTTCCATTTCACAAAGATGCTTTACATGCAGAAAAATACAATATGTCCCAGGCCTGACCCAACTAGAGCCAATCCTTGCTAACAACACTCATGACATTACTAGGACGTTGCTGGGATATTTCTCTTAGTCCAAGTTTGTCAAAATACATTAAATAAAATTGTAGGCTTACATGGTGAAGCTGTTCTGTCTAACTGTACTTGTACCAAATGTGGCTTCTCTAACCTTACATGTACTGTACCTGACTATAGGTACAGACAAATTGTTGCCATACCATTCCAAGTGGGCAGATGTTGATGACATAAACTTGGCTTTTAATCCACCCCAGTTGCATGCAGTTGACATTAAGGCATTCCCTGAATTAAATCATGCAGAGTAAAGGTGGACAGGCAAATTTTGAGTGCCTGTATCACACCAAAACTTTAAAGCTTCGCAATTAGTATTTAAAAAAAAAAAAAAAATCAAGACTTCCTTTGCATTGGACAATTTTCAGCCACAGGGTTTTAAAGGCATGTTCACGAGTGCTGTGTGGCTTTGTTGCTGGCAAAACAGAAAGGGTAAGCCTTAAGGATCTTAATGTTTGCTACAAGGACAGTATTCACTAAGCACTGTTAATATTTCAACATCCCCATTACATTTAGCCTGTTAAAGTATTCCAATTAAATAGAGACACGTTTGAATTTCGATTGTAGTATATTAATAGGTAAACTACATTGACCATACTTTATTAGGAATTTAAGAATTTCTTGAAATTGCTAAGTGAAATCAATGATTATTTTTCTTGTATAAATAGGTTTTCAAGCATTTAAATCGTCGATTTGAAAACCGAGTCACTTAATGCTCGTAATTCTCTGTGCGTTGTCGTCGTGCAGTCCCGTAAAACAGTTTTTAAGGCCATTTTTTGTTGGTCTGTTTATATAATAGCAATAATGATAATAATAAACTGTGTTTGTAAATAGCATTAAACATGCAAGAATAACAAAATTAAAATGAAACTATAGAAGTAAATCTACAAATTAGACAATATGAGACTACATGCAAGAGCATAGACATTAATCACTCGTTTTGAAAATGCTTTTACATTAATTGAGTCTCCCTAGGTCTTAGGTCTTATGTCTTATGACATATGTCAGAGTAATGAACCATAACGTGTAGATCTTTGTCACTGAAACACCCTTTTGGATCGTGGAGGCATGTAACTAGAGTCGGAAATAGCGAGCTGGAAAAGTACGAAAGCACCGACAAGTAGACCAAGCCGATATTTTAAAGAGGCGCATGAGCACTTACCACAATCCATAATTACATTATATTCTTCATTTTAGCAATCACAAATTTTTTTTAAATGACAGATAAATGCTTTTGTAAATGAATTACCATCCTACCATCTGTTCATCTCAGCAATAAACGTTTTCAGCTTTATTTTTACCTCCCAAACAAGAACCAACTAACCACCCAAAGAACCATCGCTGCATAAAAGCGGTTCTTTTAGAACAACCAATACTTTTCCAGATTTAGTGTGATTGGAGCATTCGCGGCAATATACTCCCCACGTGTTTGAACACTGGGAATAACATTAAGCGCCCGCTTTTTAATCAGGTAATTGTAGTGTATTGTTAGTTTGGCGGCCAATAATTTCTGTTTTGTAAAGCGTCCCCCTTTTCGCCGCTCCTAAATAAATCAACAATTCGAATGTGTCTTCGGAGTGGAATATTTCCTTATTTAGTCACCGTGCATGCGCTTGAGCATCGCCTTAAGTCTGGACTCTGTGCTTCCGCCCGCTAGCCGTTGCCTGTTCTATTCAGAGAGAGTTACGGCATTAGTTTTTGTAGCGCGTCTCCTCTTAAGTACTGTTTTGCTGTCTGTCTGTCTGCTTCACCCCCTCACATCAGCGAACGGCGGACATACAGATTGAAGGGCAAAGGCTCGAAACTGTCATTGGAAATTTTCTTTAAAATTGGCCGACTTGGTTGAGACTGCAATCGCTTAACAATATGTGTGAATTAAACGTGAGAAATTCAAGTAGGGAAACGTATTTGCAGTCACCTGCAAGGCAAAAGAAGCTACTAATAATGGCCCTATTAACTAATTTGAATGATTTTGTGAGAATGACAAGCGTAAAATGCAAGAACCACGTACAGGATTTCCATTCGACTCTTCAGAATTTCTTCACTGAGTTTTCTGGGCTATACCCAGCTATTCTCCACTCCAGCTGTTCTGTGCAAACTCAGATTCAGTTATCACATTATAATTATCTACAGTACCTACAGACATGGGAAGTAATGACCTTTTAAAATGTGTTTTGTTATCTCAAATCTTGGTTTTTCCTTCTCACCTACTTAACACGTTCAATGTGAGAAAGATTGTGTGTGTGCTTGTAGTGGCTGGGGGGAAGGGGGTTGGAAAAAAAATCAATTTAAATAAAAAATTTGTTCTTAGATAAGTATTCACCCCCTTTGTTGAGACACTGATAAGGTCAACTGTTGCAAATTCCCCTCAGAACTGACACAATAAATGCAATCGTAAAATAAGTGTTTAAATACACTTATTTTTGTAAGGTCTCACAGTTGAGTAGTGCCTTCAAAGCATTTGAGCTTCTATGAAGTCTAAAGGGCTTTGAGCTTCGGTGGTGTTGATTAATTCTGGTTACACACACAGCCAAAGTGATACAGGAATGTCTAAAAACAAGTAAATATAAATGACCCAGTCAAAACCTGGACTTGATTCCTTACCATAGTCTTTGCTAAGATTTCAAGATTGCTGCCCACCAATATTCCCCATACAGTTTGTCCAACCAAGAGAATTCAGTTTTTATTTTCTCACATGAACTCTTTCACAGTTATATTTTTCTATTTAAACTGGAATGGATTTTGGGTTGTGGGCAAACTTTTCAAATCTATTTCAGTAGCCAAGTTAGAGGTGCTGCACTCTGGTCATTAAAGCCCAGCAGAAAATCAGCAACTAATTTTAATTTGAAACCCTGGTAAAGGAAGTTCATTTCCTAATAATTACATCAATTAAACAACTAAGAAGGTGGATGAAAATGACCAGACACCGTGGCCCTTGAAGAGGTTACCCTTTCCTTGGTACAAAACCTAGATACCCGCTTGGAAACAGCAGCCATGGCACAGATTTCTGAGGCTGTGGTCAGTGCAATTTTAAATTTAAATCAAAGTAATTTCACTGTCGTCATAACTCAAATATTTAATCAAACGTTCTTCAGGAAATGGGAGAAATGGTGATGAAGTGCAAAGCCTATAAGTCTACATGTTGGCCTCTGCTAAGGAACTGGGTGCTGTAAAGGTGCAGTCATTTTTTCCCCTTGCTGAGTGTCTCTAACTGTGTTCCACTCTGTCCACACAGGGACACACAGAACCTTGGAAGGGCCTGTCCTAAGGACTCTCTACCTCAACCCCTGCTGCCAGAAGTAGCCAGCGATGTCAGCCCACCTCAGAAACCTGAGTATCCCCTTGCGGACCCAGGGGCTAATGGGTACCACGGAGGGCCCTAATGGGACGGCCTCTGCACCTGGACCGGAGGCCCCGTTGTGCACCATCTGCTGCTGCGGCCTGCTAACCCGCACATTGGCCGTGGTGTTCATGGTCTGCCTGGCCTTCGCCGTCGTTGTCGGCAATGTGGTCACCCTCACCGTCTTCATGCAGACACGCCAGTTCCGCACGCCGCAGGGGTACCTGAAAGGTGTGTGGAGCCATCAGACACCTCCACCCCGGGAGGCAACACACACATCAAAAACATCAAAGAGAACGGTCTGTCAAAGGGAAATGCATCACAGTCGACTAAACTATTGCAGTTTTCCTTATTTGCTGCAATGATGTATAATTTACGATAAGTTCATAGAAATCTGATCCTTACATACGTTTAAATCGAATGTCTTGCTCAGTATAACTATGTATCAACAGTCAAGCCAAATTTCAGTCGGCCCCCTGCGGTGGAAGTTTGGTGTTGAGGGGGAGACGGGACAGAAGATTTCTGTTTATCTCAGAATATACATTTAATACAAAAAAATTTATAACTTTTTTAAACCAGGCTTCAGCGCAAGAAAGTTCTTTTAATAAAATAAGTGCGCACGTGGTCAAAACGTGGCGACGAAAGACAGAACACTAACTCTGAGACCCGAGATGAAGAAACCAAATACTGACATAGATCATAGAGACAGGAACAACGATGGGCAATTTCAGCAAACACAAAAAAATCCGCTTTGCTTACAGTGCAGGCTACGCAGCACGTACGAGAGGTTCAGCGCCAATTGGAGGAGAGGCACATCCCTCTTGACGGTACTGCCAGCCTGCAGGCTCCTGGGAAGCCGACAGGAAACGCAGGTTAGCGATGAGCTGAGAGAAGCCCTGCCAGTTTCACCCACCCCAGTCCGGGTGGTGCTCTGCTCTTCCGGTCACTATCGGCTAATGACATTATCGGAATTTGAACTATCGAAATCCGGGTCATAGAACTCAGCCTGCACTCGGTCGAAGGCCTTCACTGAATGAACTGCTCAGAAAGCCCAAAGTTTATTTAAGAAAATGCATTTAATACCAGCCATGCATGACAGTTTCCAGCCATGCATGACAGAAAACATATTTGAATTACAGGCATTAGTAGTTTAAAGGACTATTGCTTAAACGAGTCTTGGCTGTTTTACAGTGAACTAAGAGGGAGAAGTTGAGATGATGAGATTTGTCTACAGACCCGTGTGTGAACATTGTGCGCTTGTTTTCCCCAGTATCCCTGGCTACCGCGGACATGATGGTGGGCCTGCTGGTGGTGCCCTTCTCTGTCTACACTGAGATCTCGCTTATGGTGACTAGTGTGCCCCCCGTGTGGTACCAGGGGAAGTCATCGCCCTCCAATGGGGGTGGCCTGGGGGGCGCCTGGCAGCCCTGCCGGCTGATCGGCCCTGTGTTTGCCGGATGCACCTTCGTGTCCATCAGCACCATCTTCCTGATGACGGTGGAGCGCAGCGTGGCCATCCTGTGGCCACTGCGAAAAGACTCCCTGGTGACGCTGCGGCGAACCCAGCTCCTCATCCTCCTCTCCTGGGCCGGCAGCTTCCTCCTGGCCTTGGCGCCGCTCTTCCTCAGCCCTGACTTCACCATGGAGTACAACGAGTGCAGCCGAATGTGCAACTACGTGCTGCTGTGGGACGGGGCCTCCCAGCCACCCCCAGATGGGAACATCCTGCTGCTCTTCCCTGCATTCGACTTCACGCTGCTGGGTGGGACTCTGGTGGTCAACATCCTGTCCTTCGCCAGCATCCATCGTTACACCCATAAGCGCAAGCTCCTGTCAGAGGGCAGCCTCGGTGGGGAGGGTAGTGGCTGCTCACACCGGCCCTCCTTCTCGGACATCAAAGCTGCTAAGACGATCGGCATCCTGACTTTCGCCTTCACGGCCTCATTTTCCCCCATCGCCGTCTTTGTCCTGGGCAACGTGGTGGGCTATGCATGGTGCAACTTCTCCTTCTTCGCTTTCTGGATCCTGGCGGCCAACAGCTGCTGCAACGTGGTCATCTACAGCGTGTGGGACCGGCGCTTCAGGAAGGGTCTGGGTCTGCTGTTTCGCCGGGGGGACCAGACGCCTGTGCACGGGGAGAAGAGCTGAGGCGTCCCGATTCCATCAGTTCCCGTTGTTGTTGTGGCCACGAGAGCGTGCCACTGACCTTGTCAAGAACCTTGTTACTGTGCGAAATTTCGCACTTCCACATGGTAGTGGAAACGTGCTAACATCAAAAGTGCTCTGGTCAAAAAAATGAACTGAAAGAAAGCGTCTCTTTAGACTCCATTACATAACATTACATTGCTTAGCCTACACCCTTTACACACGATGGCATATACATAGCTTTTCCCAATATTCCCAAAGTACCTTGCTGAAGAGTACAACAGCAGAGCCTCCCTCCTGGGTTTTGAACTGACAAACTTCTCCAGTTAACAGGTATGGTTCCTTAACCACAGCACGACACCAAGACTCCATTATTAATATAAAGAAAAATGGCATTAATAACTTAACTAGTTAATTAACTAATTAAATTAATTAACACTAGTTACTTCAGATTTATTTTTATTTGCCTAAGTTCTGAGTGTTTACAGATATTGCATTTTGTCAGATTTACATTATATGAGACGTAATTGAAATTAAAATTGCCATTGCTTGCCATGGAAACTGATGCCTTACAGCTAATATCTCAGTGTTAAGAACCCATGAGAACAAAGTTACGTTGATGTGTGTCAATGGCTGTTTAGGCCATCCGAGGGTTATTGCAGAGTACATGTTTTGACAAATTTGTGTGTGTGTGAAAAAATTTGTTCTTAAGAATGATTTATTGTAGATCATTCATTGTCTGATTGAATTCATTTTTACGTCAGGTAATAGCAATGCTGAAAAGGCATAAGGTGACATGAAAAGGGACAATACAATTTCATGGATTCTAGAAATGTTTACAGTTGAATGTTTGTTAATTTTCGGTTGCAATTAAAAGGCAAAGACAAAACACATATTGGAATTAAAGTTATAAATTTACTGAAATCATGTTTTGTTTTCTTAAATCCATTCCAAAGCAGATTTAAATGTGTGGTCACAGTGAGTATAGCTGTGGTTGTCAGTTCACATACTGTAACGCTACACTGTCAGTATTGCATTATTCAAGAAAAATGTGATCTCAGAGTTTTTAATAAATCAGTTTTCCAGCAGTTTCCTTCCTCCGTTTTGTGCCGGTCACCGACTGAGGTTGATCCTTCACAGCTCTTGTTCCTGTGTATGTCCTTTCAATGGAAAGCTCCGCACGGCAACACCGCCAGAATCCTTTAGTTTGTATTGCATGTATCTGTGACCCTTTACCATTGACTGTCGGACCTGGTTTGGTTCCTAATGAGGCTGGCAGGCTCCGCATCTTCAGTGTGGGAGCACTGTTTGTGGAATTCCAGGTTGAGGTGTGGACTGCTGTTGACTGACAAACAGAAGGAGGCGAGGAGATCTAGAAAAAACAGTGGAGATCATTAGATATTCACAATAAAGAAGACATGCAACAAAAATCCAGCAATGAACTAGAAGAGAGATGACAAGAACAGGCTACTCTGTTGAACTAAAAGATCAGGCACATGTGTTTGTTAGCTAAAACGTGTAAAATTATGGTACAGTGTCACTGCCATTTTTTTCTCTTCTTGTCCTCCGTTAGTCTTTCTGATGCACTCTGGTTTAAGCTCCAAAAGGGCATAGCTTTTAGGTATAAACAATGGTTTAAAAGGCAATTTAAAACAAGCTGGATCGTGTTGTGTTCTGAAGATTTAAGTCCAAATTGTTATAGTGTTACTTGTTTTCTTGGCTGATTGCTTATTCCAATCAACAAAGCTTATTTTTTCCAAGATACCCACCTACGTAGCTAGATGTTCACCGGAGCAATCCAAGGAATGACAGATCTAGAAATTCACTCCACGATTCAGTACTTGACTACTGCTCATTAACAGTTATGATATCTCCCTATCTCGTGGACTAGGAATGTAATAAGAAGTTCTGTCTGCGTGGCAGTTTCGGCCGAGGGCCCGGGGGAAGAGATATTTGAAACATACATGCCCGGGAGAATGGTTAACAAAGTGCCCTAAAGATCCACTGAGTTTGTAGAGGCCCCCCTTAGAGGCCCCCCAAGACTGACAGCTCTGCCTGTTTTCCAGGGCAGTGCCAATCCAAATTAGCCCCTCTCCCATTTTATCTAATTATTCCTTGAGTCGACAACAAGCCCTCCACTTGCATTGAAGAGGACATCACAGCCGCTGTCTAATTGCAGCTCCTCCGACACTAATCAAATCTAACGATTAGACAGTTCTGCTTTCTCTGGGGTGAAGTGATCATTAAGGCAGGCATCTGTTACACAAAAGTCTTAATTTGCACCTTCTTTTTTAAGAGTGAAAGATGTTGACATTTTCAGGTATACAAATGTTGAAATATATATATGCATATTAAAATGCTTTACGTGATGTTTAATTTGGTAACCAATGGCCCCTTTCAAATAATTTGGCTGGGTTTCTTAATTAGTGTGTCTGGATTTAGACATATTTAGAGTATCTTAATTTTGTTTCCAGAGTTGGAGAAAGCTTTAAGGTGGACCACCAGTAACTGCCTTGCAGCTCAGTCTTGTTTGTGAATTCTTAATTGCCTATGACTTCCATCAGACTCAAGAAATTGCGTAACTTCAGAGTGTTTACATTGAGACGGAATTTATGAGGGATATATATGAATTCTATTTCTGTATGAGCATTCCCCATTAATTAAATAATTTGCACTGTCTATTAACAGAAGGTACACACAGAGTGGTCACTGTAAATGTTCAATGTTGAAACTAAGCTGTGACAAGGGTAGCTCTCTGTCAGATTATTAGCCATGGAGAAATATCTTGACAAACAGACATTGACAGGAAAAGGTTGACTCGGGATTTCCAATTGTTAATATTGTTATGACAGAAAGAGTACATTGATATGAGCGCAGATGAATCCACGATGACGAACATTCTGTTCTGTTTTTTTGAAAGACACACAATGGTCACAATGTTTTCTACTTCATAACGCCTTGTGACTATTTTAAATATTTTACACATCTTGACATCATTTGAATGTTGCACTTGATGCATCTAAAAATATGAGCCTTATGAAGGGGTCAGTGGGGAGGGGGTTTGGGCAAGAGATTCCACATGAGAAATCAGTCGTAGGAATTTTATCTGAATAATTTATTTGAATAAGTGATTTAGAAGAAAAGGCAGTCCACGCTTAATTTAACCCTAAAGACTGTGCTGTCCGATAAAATAAATACAGTGCGTCACGGAAACTCCCTGTACGCAAGCACAGATGTTCCTCTGACAATAAACAAATACAGGAACTTTGCCTTTCAGGGAGATTTGGATATATCCGCAGTGGAAAAGAATGCACCTTCTCCCGCCTCATCCAAAGTCTCCAATAAAATCCAATTGAATTCCAAGTGGTAAAACTACAAAACGTGGAAACGTGAATAATCTGGGGGGGATGAATACTCTGTATATATTTCCTATAATATTGATGGAAAACTTGAGAAACAGGAATGAAGAATATTGAATGTGAATACCAAATGACCCAATCAGACTGGGACAATGTGTTTTTCCAAACCGCGCAGGTGCATAACCGTCACATTAATACCAGATTATTAACAAAGCCCTCAGATTGCGGCCACATGGTCCCCAAAATCAGAGCAGGCGTTGCAATTGCATCCCAAACATGACCAGAGCCAGGTAGCGCTGTTAGGTTAACTGGCTTAATCTGGGCTCAGAACGATCATGTGACCTTCTAAAAATAATCTTCTCTCTCCACCTCAACGGGCTCCACAATGGTCACAGTTTGTGAAGTTACTTATATAATGCCGAAGAAACAACAACGTGCCCCTTCACGCACGTGCACACCCTGCTGTTTCTGTGGTGCCAAGTTCTCAGACACAATAGACATTACACTGCATAATTGTAAAACAAAGTGTACGGACATTACACTGTAATAGCATGTAAATTCTGCCTCATGGTGCACATACATTGTGCAGAAAGAATAATTTTTTGCTAGAATTTAAAGAAAGCAATACAGCACAGTGACTGATCTTCCTACAACTCATTATATGCATCTCTTGGAATAATTTTTTATAATTTTTAATCTTAACAACCATTTAAACAGTACAAAAATGTTCTCAGGAGGAAAAAAAGAAGAAATTAACATCTACAGTTAAATTGGTAATAAAAGTGGGAGTATTTTGTGTACATGTCTAATGTATCCAAGAGCATGTTGCTTTAAATGCTTCTTGTTTTCTTGAGACCGTCATTCAGAAAAAATTAAAAACAGAATAATCAATGATGGGGCCTACTGGACATCTCAATATATGTAAGGAAAAATGTCGTTGATTCTCATGCATAGTAATATATCTATTATGAAATGAATTAATTCATGTCAAGACCATGTTGGACTTTACATGTATTTCATGGGTAGAATATCAATTGGCATGAATTAATATACTAAGAATGTTTCAATTAATGACTAATGAGTAGAATGTGCACCAGATTTGCACCCAAAATTTCTAGAATTTCTAAAAACAGTTTTTCCTGTTGCTGGGGACTGGTCACTAGTCAATATTTAGTAGCGTTCTAAACTCTCTGTTCATCTCTTTGGATGCAATTATGAATGTGAATTTGTAAAGTGCAGTTACAATTTATCGCTGAAAGGGATCACAATCTATTTACAGTTTAAATGCGATTGAGCTAGTGGGGTCAGAGATTAAAGGGGTGGGGCTGGTTCTTCTACAGTCAAAATCAAAACCATACAGAATAGTCAAAAAGATGGTCTACTCTATTTATCTTAATTAAAACGGCTGCCTAATAGCTATATAATGTGATGATTAAGTCTAGCGGTTTAAATCACACCCGAATAATTGTGCAAGATGAATAAGGTACTTGACCTGAGCTGCTCCAGCAGTACAAATGGTGAAACATTGAACTGAGATGCATTGTGAGCATCTCTGGAAAAGAGATTCTGCTAAGCAACAATAATAGCCCAGAAGCGAGCAGACTGTACACACACTGATAAATCTTATCTGCACTCCATGGCTTCACATTCATAATTGCTCCCGAATAGATGAACTGCAACTTTAGACCTAAATATTGACTTGTGACTGCTGACTAATAGGATGTGAAAAGCACAATGTCAGAAAAAGTGATTAAAGCTGATTAAAAGAAAATTGATGTGTGCTTAATAAAATCAAGAAGCACATACACGCACCTAATCGTCTCAGTTTCATAAGCAACAGATATGTCATGTGAGGCCACATAACTGATGGTTATTCTGATGGTAATCGAGCTGTCACAGGATAGTTCTCTTTAAACATCTCTTTAAAAATCTGTATTTGACTGAATACTGCTAATACTGGCTGGGTTGAAACGCATCTCACAGGAGTGGGACAGAGTTTGACTTTCACCACACCAGGTCAAGAAAAAGTGTTGTCTAGATCTAGGCTTGTTCCCCCACCCGATTCCCGTTCGCTCCAGTGTTTTCGATCAAGATACCCTGGTGAGTGAACGTTTACCTTATTATTATTAAAACAGTGTTTCGGGCCTTCGGTCCTGTTGTTTGCTCAGATACAGCTTTATGGAAAGATTAACATCTTTCCCTGCATCTATTCCTTTCCCAGAATGGCGTAAGTCTGTGACGTGGCCTGACATAACAGGCACAGATGCTGTGCTAGAAATGAATATCAACCATCGGGCTCTACTACAGCACACGTAAAACTGTTGTCCAGAACCAGCTGTTTGGCGCAATACCTCAATGCACCAAGGTTTTATTTTCTATTAAACTAACTCTGCACAGAGATCAGCAGTTCACACTTTCTCACTGGCTTATGGGAAAGTCAAAGTGTCAGAACTAAAATTCACATCCCTTCGGCAAAGTCCAGAAAAAGAAAGCAGCTGTTTGGTCTGTTTACATGGGTTTTTCTATGTTTTCATTAATAAAATAATAAGTCTCCAAGGTGTGTGTGTTTGTGCATGTGCGTGCCTGGGCGTGTGTGTGGAACGGCATAGGTGTTGGTGATAACCCCTATAGAAGTACTTTTGCCCAGCTGGGAGAAAAACACTGCATAGTCAAAAGTGTGTGGCCACCTGCTTGTTGGACATCTCATTCCAAATTAATGGGCATTAATATGAAGCTGCTCACCCCTTTGCTGCTATACTAGCCTCCAATCTTCTGAGAAGACTTTCCACTAGATGTTGGAACATTCCTGCAGGGACTTTCCATTCAGCCACAAGAGCTGCTCGGCCATGGAAACACTTCATAAAGCCCTCAATGAACAATTCTTGTGCTGACGTTGTTTCCAGCGGCAGTTCGGAACAAGGACATTGGTTGAACCTGAACTCTTCATTGTTTCATTTTCATGGAAGTTACCGGACAGTTTTATGGTATGTTACTGGCTGCAGTTTTATGGTGTGTTACCGGCTGCAGTTCCACTTTCTCTGAAGTTCAGAGCACTTCCACTTTGTATCTGCTGATCCGTCAACTGCTTAGCGTGGCAAATGTGTAACATTTACTTGTCTGCTTCTACGTGTCAAAAACTCTGCTGGAGCCAACTGGCCATTACCCATTGTACATGATTTATTCATTGCTAAAATCAGCATAGCCAAAGTGTGTTTATTAAATTTATTTTAATGAGAAGCTCTCCTAAGGTTCCGAAGTGAATAAATTAAATAATACAAATTACCAGCAAATTCATGATCATTACCATGCCTCGCTGGTGAAAAGATAGATTGCTTTCGATATTCCACTTTTGTAAAACTGGAATTGTAACAATCGACTGACTGACTGATTCCCACCCATCATATCTACATTTTAGAGTATACATTAAATAATTACATTTCCAGCAATTTGCTGGGGAAAAAAAAAACTTATTTCATACTCTTTAAATACTTTTCTAACATTTTATACATATTTTAATATCAGCACATAAAGCAAAGATCAAGACCAAGCTCTAATGGTGTTGAGCAGTCACAATCTTCAGCCATGTCCCGTTGTAATTCATTCAATACTGCCTTTAAAATAGACCTGCCTTGTGTAGTATTCAGGTAAAGGCAGGACTAGACCTGCCTTGTGTAGTATTCAGGTAAAGGCAGGACTAGATCTGCCTTGTGTAGTATTCAGGTAAAGGCAGGACT
>JAOVYW010000007.1:5688979-5719359 GCA_025775045.1 Hiodon tergisus | reverse complement strand
CCCCCCCCCCCCCCCCCCCCCCCCCCCCCCCCCCCCCCCCCCCCCCCCCCAACCAGTTATTAATTATAAGGGTTCACTTACTTTTTCCACTGCCATTTTGAATGTTGAATGGCTGTGTTCAATAAAGAAATGAGGGATCAGAATTTATTTTGTGTTACTATTTTAGACACATTATATTTGTTAATACCCTTGACTTAGAGATGAAGATCACATTTTATGACAAATTTATTCAGAAAACCATGAAATTTCAAAAGGTTCGCATACTTTTTCTTGCCACTGCATATTTCTACTTAAAGAAATTAGAGTGAAACAATGGGACAATGATTCTTAATTTGCCTTAGAAATTTTTAAAAAATGGTGCACTGGAAAAAGTAGGAAACATTCTTTAACTCTAGAATTAAAAATAAAAATATCCAGTAAATTATTATTTGAAATGGTTTGCAAGCTATATCAAATTACATTGATGAGAATCATGCAGAAGCACAAACAAACTTTCCTGAACTTAGTATCCCCAAAAATACCCAACTACCTTCATTAGCTATTTTAGTTTTAAATCAATAATGTCTTGTTTTGCTGAACTCTGAACCAGAAAAATACTTCAATAAAGTGACAATGGCTAAGTAAACATAGCAACGTGTCTTTGTTTACAGTCTCACTGCATGTGCACACATCACCCTGACTTTATGCTCCACGTGGAGTGTATCTCCTGCGGTGCAAAATCAATATAGTTGTGTTAAAAAAAACATCTCCTTATTAGAGAACTTGTTATTGAGAACCTGTGTATTGAGCAGATTCAGTATTGCTTGTGAAAGAGAATTTTACTGTTTTTTGTAGTATAACTGCATAATGTATTTGATTTGCAGATGCACATAGCTTAACGCTAAACCATCCCAACAGTGTTTCCTCTGAGTTGCCAGTGTTTTTTTATAGCCAGCTGCCCGAAAAAATGACAAATGTGGACTGTGGTGGTTTTTCCAGTTATATATCACACTAAGGGTTACCTGTAGAATGCCACTATAGAACTGCAACTGAGTAGAATGCACTTGTCGGGAGGTTGAAATGAAGTGTTGCTGTCGACAACAGTGCTAGGTTCCAAACAGAAGCAAGGCCAGAGGCAGATTTAAATGTCCCAGTTTCAAGGCATTGCACACTGACTAGGATGCACCTGCAAGGCATTTGAATGTTGTGAACTGTGTTTCGCATGTTCTCAGAGGAAGATCACCTTGCTGGCGGACAATCATCCGTGTGCCCAGTACTCCTACCTGCTCAGCGTGCACACCGGGAATCGCAGTAGGGCGGGTACCTCCGCCAAGGTGAGATGCAGCTCGAGAAAACATTGCCACCTTGTAGCAGGGACGGTTTTAGATTAACTTGATACCCATATGGCACATCTGGCTTTATTGAATCTAGATGGGTTCGTAGTGTTTTTGTTTTGCTTTCGTGACAGATTTCTCTGATATGGACTTGTGTTTTGATGCACTAAAGATTAGAGCTCTTGCGTGGGTCTGCTATTTGTAGGTTGGGATGACTCTGCAGGGCTCAGAGGGGGAGAGTGACCCCCATCAACTGACCGACCCCGACAAGCCGTTGTTTGAGCGAGGAGGGGTGGACATTTTCCTGCTGACCAGTCCTTTTTCCCTGGGAGACCTGAAGAGCATCCAGCTGTGGCATGACAACTCCGGGGGTCACCCTGAGTGGTGAGGTGGTCTGGTGGAGAGGGACGGGTGTGGCAACGAGGAGCTGACAGGACATTGCTTTACACTTTGATCATTGTTATGATAATACAGGCCCCAAGGAATCCATTTATCCTGCCATAGGTGTCCATAGAAATATTAACTGAGATATTTGCAGAGAACATCTGCAAACTTTAATAAAAACTTAATTACTAATCTAATTTGGGTGAAAATACACTTCAAATGTCACTTTTACAAATTCAGCAAACAACAACAAAAATCTAAAGATTTCACACTGAACTAGGAGAGCTGGCACTACACATGGCTGTAACGCGTGTTCATGGGACTGTCTGCGGTTAATGAATAAAGGGCCACATTCCAACCTTGCTAAGGGATTTAGACTCTTGCTAATTTGGTCATGTTCCATAATTTGGTCTCAGCGCCGCAGCAAAAAGCCTCTCTTTAATCCTTCATACCACACTGGGGTTAGCGGTGGGATTAGCCTATGCGTTGCTGGCAGGGTTAAGCCATTGTAATTGTGACTGTATGCAAACTGATGAACTTGACAATATGTTAAAATGGGCAACATCGTGTGAATCAACCTAGTAACCACAGGCAGTATTGTACTCGAATCATTAACGGGGTGAAATACCATAAATTCCAATTAGTTGATAATTTACTGGGAGGGCAGTATAACAGGTAAGCTTTAGTTACATAGTCACCTTTTACATGGGGGACTAGGGTTCAGGTCCTGCCACTGTAAGAAAAAGCCTCTCTTTCACTACAAAGCAAATAGCACAAGCGTTCGGACAGGGCAGTAAAAACCAAGAACAAAAGATCCATTAAAGCTCATGAATCAAACAACAGATATTTGGTATAAGAACAGACAATCAACAGTTTGTAAGTGGATCTGCTACATTCATGCTGTTCTCATATGAGTTAGTAGGTAGTAGGTAAACGTGGCGCTGCCTATGTCTGCCCCCCAGGTATCTGAATAAGGTGACGATTCAGGACCTGCAGACTCGAAGACACTGGCACTTCCTGTGTTCCACCTGGCTGAGCTCCTCCAAGGGGGACGGAAGAACACAGAAGACCTTCCACCCTGCCCACAAGAATGAAATTACCAGCTTCAGGTGACCTCTCCTGATGTCTGTTGTATTGTCTAGTTTGCTATGTTCATTTTTTGTCAGGGTCCTAGTGAACCAAATGGCTCCTATGGTGTTTAACGTATTCTGTAGTTATTCTGTATTCTGCCGGGAAAAGGTTTGTGCTGCGTAGTCATAGTTTCGCCTACTCCTCGTATTGTTTCCCTTTTACACTGTGCCATCTGCCTCCATCTCTGTACAGAAGCATCTTCCGGAGCAGGACATCGGCCGGTTTCAGGGACGAGCACATCTGGGTGTCTGTGGTGGACCCTCCACAGCGCAGCCCCTTCACCAGGGCACAGCGGGTCTCCTGCTGCATGTGCCTCCTGCTCTGTACCATGACCATCAACATCATGTTCTGGAACATTCCTCAAAACAATCAGGCTCCAGTCATTCTCAAGATCGGTGAGTGCTAAACAGGGCTCCTGTTCTCACATCAGTTCTATGCCGTTGACTTGCTGCTTTGTACATTGCTAGTTTTGCCTTTTTAATCTATTAAGGAAAGGTCCTGAATTGTGGGCCATGCGACCAGCTAATTCAGTGTGGAATGTCATCCCTTCTGAAGTATCAGTTTGCTGGACATAATGCCTTTCTCCGGTCCCAGGTTCAATGGCGATCACATTTGATGAGATCATGGTCGGGCTTGAGAGCGCCCTGCTTATGTTCCCCATCAACATCCTCATAATCACCATATTCCGCAGTATCAGGCCCCGCCTACAACAGCCCACAGAAGAACGCGAGAATATGCAGGATGAGAAGCCCTTGGCTGTTACTGTTTCGACCCTCCTGAGGGTCAGTCTTTTCCCTTGCCCTATCACTGGCTGAGGCCCCAAAGTAGGATACTACATAGAGGAGAAATGTCGGTCAGCACCCTTTTTTGTGTCCCTGTTTTCCAGGACACGGAGGAACTGGTGACCATCCTCAGTAAAAGCCAGCGGAACAAAGTCCCACCCCTGGAGAAAAAGCTGGAGACGTACTCTGACCTGTGGCCAGCTTTGGACCGTGTCCATGGGGTCATACAGATGATGCAAGGTGGTGGATAGTTATACAAGTTAAATATATTTGTTCTTAATCTTAGAAACTTTAAAAGTTTTGATTATATAAACATAAACATACAGTCATGGAAACCATGTCTAGCCACAGCTATCTAATTTAACTTTGCAATGGGTTCCAGTGTACAACAGCGACACTTCCACTGTCATGTGGGTAGTGTCTGTTCAAAAACTGGTCACGTAATGTTGCTTCAGCATTTCCACATTTATGCTAGTTTGCAGAATGTTGTGTCATCTTAGCTGGGAATAAGCGGTGGTAATGTCTGTCCTGTTGCTATGGGATCCTGTTGGGTCTTGACCTGCCTACATCTCTTCCCTAGGGGAGAACGACAGTGACCCTCACTGGGTATACTGCAGTCAGTTTGTCCTTCACTGCCTTCACCGTTTGGCTGAGGCCCTGGAGAAGGTGGACATGAAGGCTTTCCCTAGTGAGGAAGACTACCGGCAAACTCAGAACACCATAGCTCTTATGCTGAAGAAAGCTGACATGGTGTCCACCAGTCACATGCCAGTTTGGTATGACTAATTCAAATATGACTTGACCTCTTCAAAACCTGACTTGACTTGGCCTCCTCGGACCTGACCTCCTCAGGACCTAAACTGATCAGACCCAACCTTCTCAACATCTGATCTGACCTCCTCAAATCATGATCTTACCTGACTTCCTCAGGTCTTAAACCTAACCTCCTCATAAATGCCCACTGTTGCTCTTTACACTTGTTTTCCTCTTTCACTCCCCTCTCTCCCTGCCTCAGTGTATCCACCGTGAAAGGAAAGGACAAGGGCGGCGGCTGCTGGCTCCCCTGGTGGTTTGTCTTTGTGGGCTGGTCTCTGCTGATTTTCATCAGCGGCATCTCTACGTTCTTCACCCTGCTATACGGCTTTTTCTACGGCAAGGAGTCCACCACCCGGTGGGTGATCTCCCTGGTGTTGTCCCTCCTGCAGAGTATCTTCATCCTGCAGCCACTAAAAGTGAGTGTGGGAGGGAGCGGGACTCACAGACTAAAGCCAGCCGGCTCAGACTTATGACGGGCAGTGACTCATGCAATCGTATAACACTATCTGACATTTGGCCCTGTACATGTGTAATATCATGAGATATGTAACACTGAAGTCCAAATATTCCCTGCATAAAGAGTTTAATGTAATGTTTTCTTGTAGGTACTTCTCAGGTTATTGCCTGTTTTATGTCAGACATGTCTTATATTCATAATCATGTAAGAGCCGCTTAGGTTTCTCCAGAATAAATACAGGCAGGATAAGTACAGAGCAAAGGGCCCCTTATTTCAAATAACAGCTAGAGGACGGATGTACTTTGGGAGATGAGTGGAAGTGTGGAAGGGTGAAAGTTAAACCTAACATTTACATCACAGGTGTTGGTCTTCGCCATGTTTTTCGCACTCACCCTGAAGGCGTTGGTGACTGAGGACGGTGAAGAGGTGGACTGGCTGCTGGCAGGTGAGTCCTGCTGCTGTTTCGGTTTGAAGTACACTTCCAATATTGCGCCTTGGTGGAGAAAACACAGTACACACAAAGAAAACCAGGCGTTAAGCATATTAATGAATATCTATGATGACCATTCGTTTCCTATAAGGCAACCTGACTTTCATGAAGGGTTCCCTCAATAGGCTGGCTTGTCCACTCCAGATTTATTAAAGTGTTGTGTTTCCTGTTGTGTGTTCTGCAGAACGTCGGAAAAAATGCATGGTTAATTCTGAAAGGGGAAGGCCTTGAGGAGAAGATCAAGATTCAAGATTCACTGCAACACGAGGATTAGCTCTTCTTGAATTTGTAATGTTTTCTGAACGGCTTTCACATTTAAATGCCTGAAACATGATCAAGGGAGATCGAGAAATGTGTGTAATTTTATGTCTTTGGCTACTACATATCTCATTTTATTTGTGATGAATTCATGAATGAAAATACTTTTTTCCCTAAAAAACATATTATGACACATAATTTATAGGCCTTGCGGAACATCTTAGGATGTTAGCAGAAACATCCAAGATAATATAAATGGCTTTGATTTTTCTTTTTGTTTGTCGATGGTAATATCTCTGGGACTCCTTCAGAGCTGTATATAATTTAGAATTGTATATATGTACTGAGTGCCACTGAGCTATCCCTTCAATTTAGATTTTATTTTAAATGCAGCCATCACATGCCACATTTCTGTGTTTTTTTTTGCTTTTCTATCAACATTATTCTCATTCTGTTACTGTTTTAATTTTATATCATGTTTTAATCTGTAGGTTTGCACCAATGATTTATGCATTTACTGCTATTAATATAGCCGTATTCCCGTTTTTAGTGGTTAGTCATTTTCTTTAGCGATATTTTTCTTTTTCTTTTTCTATTCTATTATGTTAGCATAATACTGTAAATGAATTCAAACTAAATAAAATTAGCCGGTCTTGGGAGATAAAACATTGCGGACTCTTGAGGATTTTGTCCTGAAAATCAAGAGTCTGTTTCAAATTGTGTAGCAGTGAGAAACAGTGTGCGCTGTTTCTCTGTTTAGTTTTGTGGGGCCTTTCTTGTCTTCAACAGGTTGATGCATAAATCACAACGCATGACGGGCAGGGAGGGACGCTGCGTCAGCATGCTTTGCTGTACAAAGTCATGAAGCTTAGTTTCATGCTGAAAAATAAGAAATGAACCACAACATACATTTCTAATGACCGGCCGGGTACTAATGGAGCAAAAAGCAGCAAACAATTACTAACCCTATAGATAAGGGGGACTGCTGTGTGCCTTCCTCGGTTGATAGTAAAAAATAATGCCCCTCAGGTTGGAGGCAATGTCGGGGGGGGAGTGAATCATGTTTAACATCGAAATCAATGGTGCTTGTTCTTATGGAGTTACACACGTGAGTGCTAAGATTTGCCTGTTCAGCGCAGGCAAACATTTACTTACAGTACATTTGCTAACAGATTGGAGTTCCATTTCCGCCCATTTTGGAGCAAACATTTAATTAGTTTATCCTGTGTGACAGTCCCAATGATGATGACTTTACTGCCCTTTCCCTGGTGAAAGACAAGGCCATTAGGCTCAATTTAGATGCTATGCCATCATGAAAATATAGAGATACTTGGTCATATGCCAGAGTTTTTGAGTGAGCATTAGGCAGAAACGTGGATATTTATCTTCCCTAATTGCCTCGTCTGCAGTAAAACTTGCTTTATTGTTACCATTGTAACCATCTACACAGCAGATATAGCCCTTTCACTCTATGGATGGCGATCGTTACCTGTTCGGTGGCCACAAGCTGAGCGGATGTGTCCTCCGGCACAAGCCTTTTGACAAAGAGCCATACTGATATGCGTGAGCAGCAATTAAGCTAGCAAGTAGTCCGTGGGTGTGTGGGCGCTCCTCTGTCCTCTAAAGCATCAATGGAGTGTGAAGAGAGCAGTCGCCTGCAATTGCCAAGTCCAGCGGGCTGACTCATTGAAAAATGAGCGTAACGCTCTTTTTGTGAGGTCTGCCTCCCCATGATGTCTGCTGTAATTGTTTGTTAGTTCTATTACTTTTGGTGATAATTTTTTTTGGCTCTTTTTGTACAAAAGCATTTTAAACCAAAGCACCCATTGGAAGGAACATGCGCTTGAACCCGTAACTCATAGATAAAGCAGCTATTGTGTTTTCTTCCACTGCCCTTGTAACTGTTGGTATTTTAGTTTAGGTTCTTGTTTTCAGCCTAGTTCTATTGTGCTATCGTGACATGATGAGGAAGCTTTATAAAGAGCTGCAGTGTGAAAATAAGCAGGTGTGAAAACTGTGTTTCAGGCGGGGGTGGGACGGATGGGTTGTGTGCCTCCAGGCTGTTAGACAGCAGTGCAGCTCGACGGTTGGAAGATTTTGTCTGGACAGGGGACAGGTTGGGGGAAACATGTCACATCCTCTAAAACCATGTTGTAATAATTTATCAAAAGGGGACAGCAGTATTTTAAAGTTTATTTAAAACATTTATTGTTATGGCTGTAGTTGCCTCCTTTCAGGTTGGTCCTTTCCCCCCGGATGTTTCACCTCCAGGGCCAGCACAATAGAGCTGTGATATAAAGAGCTGGCGCAGCATTTGGATTGAATATGCCAGTACTTTGCAGCACTACCGAAACCAGCCTAATAAATGTTTTTATTATAATATGTAACACAGCGCTAATGGCATTGTTTGAAAGTGAGTGTTTTACTCAGTACTCTGCAAGTGTTGTCATAGGAACGAGCGACAGATGAAGTCGCATGGATATAAAAGAAATTAAGATCATGGTGCATTACCTCCAGCTTTCCCTGTGATCGCTTGCTGGCCAGGTTCCGTGTGTGTGTTCCAAATTAAGCTACCCCTGCCCTGCTCAGCTATGTTTTTCTGCCCAACTTGCGCCAGGGGTCTTTCTGCTTTGTGATAATGTGCCGTAATTACTTTTTGATCGGAGTAGCTTTCTTTTAAATGGAGACAATGTCGTATTAATAACCGGGCATATCTGTGAGGGTTTTGAAAAGGAGCCAGGTTTTGATATTTATATTTATCCCAGGGGCAGCCTGTGGTGTATGGGTTAAGGTGACAGGCTTGTAATTGCAAGTTCCCACCCCAGCTGTTGTATCCTTGAGCAAGGTACTTAACCTGAATTGCTTCAGTAAAATATTCAGCTGTATAAGTGGTTGAATGCAGAAATTGTAAGCTGTGTAAGCAACTTAAATGTGTAGTGTACAGTTACGCACCACTTAGCTACGCATGTTTTTTTAAATTGAAGAATCATAGATGTGTATCTGTGATTTGTAGATGATGGATGTATGTCCTCTGATGATGCTAGTGATAACTAATTTCTACACACTGCAGACAATCAATTTTTGTGCAGTAACACTGCATGTATGTATTCCACCTTTGTGGTGCCATGATAATCCAATCACTAAAAAGTGTACCAACATGAGCGTGCACGGATGGTAACCCTTTACTATAAATTAGTTTTGCTGATTGAAGCACAGCAATGAGGATGTAACAATTTGTTCAGGGTGTTAAAGAGTCCTGGATACTTTTTATTGCAGAAGTTTAGTTTTTTAATTGGCAGGGCACTTATGTTTGTCTCACAAGTCGCCCACCCGAGTGCTCTGGGTCCACCCACCCACCCAACAGAACAGCTAGAGAATTTGAGGTGCGGAAAAGGGTGTTTTATTACTAAATATTAAAGTATTTTAAATTGCACAGTTCATATTCCACATAAAATGCCCATTTGACCAGCCATGTGCACTCTCTACGGCACTCAAAAACTTAATCTTGAGTTAAAGACCGGCCTCCAGGAAGACTTCTGTGGCTGGCAGTTCTTTCTCTCAACACCTTCACTGCACAAGTGTTGAGCTTTTTAAATTGTACACAACCCCCTCCACATTGCTGGCATCCCCACATCCCTACCGCTGTGGCTCTCAATGCCCCAGCTGCTATTGGGGGGGGGGGGGGGGTAAAAAAAAATAAAAAAATAAAAAGAAACCCCCAATAAAAACTTCAAAAAATAAAAGAAACCTGCATCAGACACGCAACACTAAATAGAAAACACAATCATAATTCTGTCTCTTGGTCGTTGGCGCCCCCTCACTGCCAGCTGAGGACACAGCGAAAACAAACAGCAAGACATACTACGCCACAGAAGAACAAAGGGAGGGGGGGGGGGAACTGAAACCAACGCCCTGGTTCCAGCTTCATGTTTAGTCTCTCACTGGACTCACTGGACTGGAGGATGAGCTACTATGGAAGCCCAGGAGGGACTCCCAGCAAGGCCCCGGTCTCCTCTTATAGTAAATGAAAATGATTGTTTTGTTTGAATTAACTTGGATTGCATTCTTCCCCTGGCATATGTCATTGCATAGTTAATCTCTAATCATGCACTTGCTTCACACGGTAAATCTTGCTTCATACAGAATGTTCTCCTTCAGAGGCCAGAGTGCTTCAGAGCGCTGCTGAACCAGTTTAATTTATAGAACCAGTTTTCATAATTCTAAATTGCATGTCAACATACAGACTTAACTACCTATGGCACCAGAAGACCTTTTCACAGAAAGATGGGGGATAACTGTCTTGCTGTCCTGCCACATCGGGGCATACTGTTGTGTTCTGAGGTGACCCCCACCTCCTCTGTCGCATCTGATCCTGATCCAGGGCAGGCAGAACTTTGAAGGCGGCCCACCTGTGGTTTTGGGGGCTTAAGGTTGGTGATGCAGACCTGCTGTTCTGTCCCCTGCTTCATGACTCTGGAGCACATCAGAGCGGGTCCCAGCCTTCACCACCTTAGTCAGGAAGAGAGATGGCCCTGTCGGAACTGCTCACTGTCGCACGGTCGGGAGGTGGGGGTTAGAGAGGGCGAGGGGGGCTAGCTTGGTGTGACTCATTTTATGCTACCACTTTGCAGATTTTGATGTACAGAAATAAAGTACCCTGGAGTACTCTAAAGTACTGTACCCTGGAGAGGACACATGGGCAGAGATACAGCAATGCCAGCACATAAAGGGGCTCCATGCACACATGCCGCAGAGCATCGACAACAACAGAGCACCTCACATGTCGAAACAGGTCCTGACTGTGCTACTGCTACTACTGGAGAGACGCTGTATGTGGCAAACACTGTTTTGCACACTCAGTCAAAGCAGTAAGACAGGGCATTTATATGCTTGCTTCACAGAGCATCAGCGCATATTCGCAACACAAGCTGCGGGAATGTTAACTGACAGAAGTTATAAAGGCTCCTCGGCGTCAGTGAGCTACTTTTTTTAAACTAAGTTTATAGTTAAAAACCGCCCTCTAGTGGCTGAAAATAGCTTTTTCATTTAGTTTAATTCAATCTCTGTAAATTGGCATGGACACCTAGAAGTCTGATGACTTCCTGTTCTTTTCGATGGCATGGCTCATGTCGCTAACCGGCCACTAAAACACGCACTTCCATGCGAAGAAGCGTTCAGTGCATGGTCTGTCCATTGTCTGAACAGGCGCATAATTCCCTCACGATATGAACTATACCACAAGAAGTCAGAAGCAGCCCTGCTGATAGAGCATGCACAATGGGTTACATTAGTATAGTTAGGAGATATTTTGTGTAACCAATGTGAGACTTACACAGATTCCATGCGTCGTCCCGCAAGAATCAGTCTCATTGGGCCAGAGACAATACCGACTCTGCCATTGGAATTACATTGGGTGAAAGCCTTTTTGAGCAGAACTACGAGAGTACCGTTAAATTGAGTGGCCGCTAGGTTTCCTGGTGTCCCTGCAGAATGGCAGATTAATCCCCTGAGTTAAACCACATATGCAGAACTGAATAAATAATCAATGTAACTTTTCAGATGCATGCCATGATTACAGAAATTAAACAAAAAATATGACGAGTCATTTGGAAAAGACTACATTTGACCACCTTTTCAACTTTCTGTATGAGAAATTCAGAAAATTATGAAATTATGACCACAAGACAGCACTCTCATTACAACTTTTTTTTTATTACCTTTTTTGACAAGTGGAAAAAGTTTTTTTCATTGATGAGAAATAGAGAAATAGATATTGTTCACAAAATTATATAAAAATTAGCAGAACGTTAATTTCATTTTTTAAATGATGTGTAGGCAAAAAATGTTACGTTTACATAGGCCAGATTTAAATTCTACTATTATTCAGTTTTCTTGACTGTGAGCACAAATTAAATAGTCAGTGTCATTTACAAAGGAGCAAAGCATTGAAACAGAGTTAGATCTCAAAGTAAGAGCAAGAGGTTTCACATAAATAACACATACAATGTCCAGTTTTAGTCAAATGTGCTTATTGCCCCCCTCCCCCGCCCACTGTATGCTGGGGTATGCAATCCCCGGCAGTGGAAACAGACTTCTGTTTGAAAACTTTTGGTTCAATTCTAAAGTAAACTTTATATGTCACGAATCACGTGTGTTTTTTTCTCAACACTAGGGTCCAAATAAAGATAATACATCAGGTCTGGTAATCTGATGGTTTTATAAAGACTTCATAAAACAAGTTACCAAGTTATTTAAAATACAGCTTTTTATAAACGATAGTTATTTTTCTGTGACAATCTCGGAATGAAAAATTTAAAGTATAACCAGGAAAAAGACCAGGTGAGAAACTAATGGACGAGTCACAACTATTGTTTATAACTTACAGCCCCACCAGGTAACACCTGTTTGTTTAGCTTCTTAATATGCATCTATCTGAGCAGTCAAGAGCAGGCACAACTTTTTGGTTCTCTAAAAAAAGACTTAGGGCACACTCATGGTGACTTTCTTAAGACTCTCCGGTGTTTAACTTTCTGAAAACAACCCATCACTAGATGCACGAGGCTGTTAGGATGTTGGAATATGAAAAGATATGGGAAGACCGCAGGAGGACAGCACAGATTTAACCCTTTCCCTGCGGACTGTAGTGACAGAGGCTTCAGGTCTTCTTCTTCAGCTCCTCGAAACGCCGCGAGAGGTCGTCAAAGTCGATGTCGTCCGAGGGTGCTGCCTTCCGGCCGAAGGAGGCGGCAGGCAGCGTGTCTGGGACGGAGGGAAGCTCAGGCAGATCGGCGAAGTCGTAGATCTGAGAGGGTCCCGGGCCTGAGGAGAAGGGGGAATACGTTGACATTCAAAGTCAAAGTCTTATTTATCAAGTGCACCCAATAACATGCGTCATTCTGAACATTGAAATACTTGACATGAATGGGCATCCTTGACAATACTTGACATGAATGGGCCATCCTCATTATTATTGTCCTAATGTGCATCAAATCATGGAAGAGGAGACAACTTGCACTTCCAAAATAGAAAAATAATGAATTGATTCCAAATAAGACACATCTTAAATGACTTACCAGGTATCTTGGGAGGAACTGCAGGGTTAACAGCCAGTGCGTCAATCTAAAAAAGACAAACACAGACTAAATCCTTGCAGAGATTTTTTGCCACTAAAATTTAAGTCTTCATAAATAACATAGTTGGGTTCTAAAAATAGCTGCAGTGGATCATCCTGTATAATTTATGGTTGGTTAGCTGGTCTTACAGTCTGTTCCTTCCCTCTAGTTATGGACAGCACGGGACAGACAAACTTATCTGCTATTAATGACAAACAGACAAATCTCTCCTTTGAAGGTTCAGAGGCCACTCTCACTTACGGACTCGTAGATGGGGGGGCAGTTGGATAGCTCGGGTGGCTGTTGTCCTCTGACCGGGGGCTGGAAGCTGCAGGATTCACTGTAGATGCCAACATTTCCATTGAGGGCCTCCTGGAACTAAAATAAGGGCCAGCTTTAGGGACGTGACTGACATAATTCTAGGCCAATGTCTAGATATTTCTAGTATTGTAAATAATAGCTAACGATACTTGTCAATGAATTGCATAAAATAGGACCCAGACAAAGCTTTGATAAGTGTATAGTAATGACAGCTGTCACAGAGAGTAGTGAATACTGCTCTACATTAAAGGAGGAGGGCGTTCTCACCGATGCAGTTGGAGGAGGGTAAGTAAAGCCGGCAGGCACGGGCAAGGCAGTATGTGGGGCAGTGAAGCCACCCCCACCTCCACCTCCACCCCCGGGCTTCTTCCTGTCACTGTCCACGTCTATGAGTTCGGCCTCCACACCAACCTCGGGCTGAGGTAGAAGCCAAAATCACCCATGTAAAAAGACATGGACTTTTTAAAATCGCACCTTTAAACCATTTAAGTGTAAAGGAGAAACGGAAAACACACAGAATGCACTGTGACCCATCCTCACCCTAACCATGGCGTCCGTCTCATATGGCACGTTGTAGTTCTTTGCGATCTCGATGAGGTACCGCTCGACCAGGATCTTGGGTGGGGACTCCACACTCAGCTTGTGCATGAGCTTCAGGGAAGAGAGTGAGGAGAAAAAGTCTCCAACGTGCAAGCGCACGCACACAATGCTGCAGACTCACTTTTATAAGCAACTCCTGGAGACTTACCCTGTCATTGACAGTTCCAGTCTGGTTTGTCCTTTGCTGATTGCCGTAGTCTTTCTGTACTTTGCTGTATTTTGCACAAAGCTGATCAGAAACCTGTATAAAGAACAGTTTTGACAGCTAGTTGGAGCCTCACTGTTTTCCTACCTCTAACAACAAGCAGCATTGTACAAATTTCACTTTTAAGTTATGTTAAACTATTTTTTCACCTGTGGAATAAACAGGCCTACTTACGATCTTGAGCTCAGAAACTTCGGACTGCAGACGAGGGGCAGCCCATATGAGAGTGGATACTGCCTCCTGGAGGCCAGGATCCAGCTCCCTGTGAAGGAGACAGACGCTCAAGTCATGACAGTCAAGACAATCTCACATGGAGTCACATGGAGAGCAACAGAAAGGGCCAAGCAGGGTCCTTTACTGACTGATTCACTCACTTCATGGACTGGATGAGGCCAAAGCGTGTCAGCAGCAGGTCACAATACAGCTCCAGGATCTCCATGGCCTCCACCAGGTAGTCCTCCCTGATGATGTGCTCTACGCGGATCCTTGCCCGCTCATCCTTCCCTGATGACAAGTAATCCGCTATCTCTTTCCGTGCTTTCTGTGCTAGTTCAGCTGAGGAAGAAGAGCATGGTGTCAGAATGAGAGCCCCCCTTTAAACGTATATACCCGACTTTAGCGGCGAGTGTGTGTGCATGTTTGAAAGAGAGAGACACTGGGATAAACAATACTTACTTTTCTTTTTCTCAAGGAGTTTGAGGCGGTTGATGACCAGTCTGAGATTTACCCGAAGTCTCTCCGCTTTGAATCCAGAACCAAGCATGGTGAATATTTTTCTGTGTACAAAAGGGATGACTTTTTAGCAGCAAAAGGCCACATAAATTGCCTGGTAGCAAGTAAAATAGTACTCTGGAGATAATTATTTTATATACATAAATATGAAATATTAATCATTCAGGTATTTTAGAAAAAAATTTCCACAGCCTTGCTAGGCCAGCCGAGAATGTCAAAGTGCAGTAATTACATTCGAAAAAAATACATTTTTGTCTTGTTGCCTGCGAATGTCCGCAAATATTCTATATTTAATGATAAAATGGACAAGCGCATAATACATACATTTTTTGCATATACTCTAAGGATGTTAGTGTTAGGGTTTATAGTGAAAACGAGGCTATTTTCACATGACTTAAGCAATTGTTTGTAAATTGTTTACCGGGCTAGTATGACGTTTTGACAAGAAAAACAACACAGGTTATGATGTCAACTGTTATTGAACGAGGAAAGTCCCGAAGTAACGAATTCCGTTCCAGTGCATCATAAATCTCATTCGCATTATAAATGACAATATTCACTGTCATAACACTACCAAATGCTAAGCGTCGCTAACTACCAATCTACCTGGCAAATCAACATAACGACTCAAGTACACATACATAAATTACATTAAACTTTAATCTGTGTCGTACGTCGTTAGAAAAATGCCGAACGTTTGTTATACGTGAATATTGAATTATTGTCCGCCATCAAACATAAAGGCACCTTGCTAGCTTTTGAGCCCAGTATTGTCTAGGAAAATGTCTATTGTCCCGTATTCTAAAATACATACAAAATTGCTATCTAATACATTTATTTATTTATTTATTTATTTATAGACGAACTGAAAAGTAGAACTACCGAAACGTTTATTTTAATATATTTTTATGTGTGTGTGGTTCATATTGCTCTTTATATCAGGAAGTATTTTTCCCATTTTAAACACAAGGCTGGGAAATGATCTAAACTAATTAAAAGAAGCCTAATAACATAAAATAAAAAAGAATTACATTAACGAGATGCTTATGGAAAGAACCTAGCAGGCAAAACAATTATACAATACTAGAGAAAAAACATCACAATACCTCACAGTTTCGGTCCTAAGTAGCTATCTTGTTTTGGGGAAAATATTTATTCCACTCACTTCCGCAAAATATTATCCATGTCTGACGCATGACGACAAGCAAAGGTGTGATCAAAGACTGTTTAAAATTCAAGACCGTGGAGTCGGGGATTAAGGTAGATGAGCATAGCATGTGGCTATATAATTCTGAAATAAATGAATGAATGTCTCATTTTAAGAATATCAAAGTAGGTTTTTCTGTTACTTTACTTAATGAATCAACACAAGCACTGCGTGGACAAAAGTAGTTTCTCTTCAGCGAAACAGTTGGTAATACTTATAACACAGTTTACGTTTTGAATCATGACAAGTACCTGTAACGTGATTACAAGTATGTGGCCAGGTTGAAATTAATGTCGCATTGTACTCTTGTATTTTTAACCCAATATATGTTTTTCGGGGCAATACTCTTGGGGATATTTGGAGTTCCATATCTCAGTGGCGAATTTATTGAATTGAAGTGTACTGGCGTTAACTATCATGCAATGTTCTCCAGAAATGTTGTCGGCGATGTTCACATAAACTCCGTTAAATACACAGACTAAGAAGAAAACAAATAGAGAAGAGGGAGGAAGAACAGCGTCCCATCCAGGAAGTCAGAATGTGTCCAGGGTGATGTCATCTTCGTGCGCTTCTGGGGTTTTGCCTGGTTGCTGTCTGGGTTGCGAGATGGCCATAATTTAGCGGCTTCGAGTCGATAAAAAACTTTAAATCAGATTAGCCCACAAATGAACACGTAGCGGGGGCGAAAACAACAATGACATGGAAAGGTAAGTTTGAAATTGGCAGCTATATATAACCATAGGTAACCAAATGTGCCATTTGCAAAACATCCGTGGGGATAAAGCGATGTTTTGTGAATGTTCAGCCTTGGATAGCATTAAATTTTGGCCTTTACGTTAAAATACCACCACGACAATAAGGTCGTTTTTTTGTCAAGGTGCTGAGTGCTAAGTGATCCGCGTTTCGCCAGTGGAAAAAACAAAACAAAAACAAAAAACAACCTGCTGGGTAACCCAGCTAGTTAGCTGTCGGGCTACCCACCGAGTGTTTTGTTTTTGAAATGTCGAGTTTCAGTCTTCTGTTATTATTTTATTCTTTGTCTTTAGCAGTGGTGCTTGCATCAGTTACGAGTGTTGTTTTACAGTCGTGAAGGGAATTTGGTTCGTTGAATGTGTCCCCTGGAATAGTTTAAACGCTAGAGTTCAAACCCCCGTTGGGAATAGTGTCCTGAGTTCGCATCGCGTATATTAGTATAAATTGTTCTGCCAGATTTATGATAAAGTTGCAAGATGGCCGTGGTTTAAACGAGTTAACGGATTATTTTAGTAATTGGAGATTATGCTTTTTTGGTACGACATGCAATATACTTTTTTAGATTTATTACGTTACTTGCTGCGCAGCATAAATACTGCGGAATGCCAAGCTGCTACAGAGTTGTTAGACTTTAGATTTGGTCCAGAAAAGCCTGTGTGCGTCGTGGATAAAATGGGCAGGTGACTTAATGTAGCCGCACACTTTTTAACCCTGAGCGTTAGAATAGTAGGCTGCAAATGTAAAGTTTTCAGTGTGATTCATATGCTTTAGCTGTCTGCACTTGAATGTAATTTAAGCTCTCGAGGGACCTCCTTTGGAGGACAGTATATTATGACTGTGTGATTCACAGGCATGTCTGTACGTTAATGTGTTGGAAGGAGTTGCACAAGAGGCCAAATCCTTGCTTATTCCAGCGGTGGTGCGTTAATTCAATATTCCCAGTGAGGAGTCACAGTGGCATCATGAGACAAGACGATGTAATTAGCAGAGGGGGAAAAAGAGGTTTCAGCTCATCTGAATGCTGAATGCTCGCTGCAGCAGCTGTACAGGGTAGTTCCCCTCTGTCTCACGTTCTCATGGTCCTGTGACATATGGTGTCACATGTTCACATGGTCTAGTATTGAGACACTGTCTAGCCTCCGTCATATTTAGCAGATTGTTTGACGGTCTTCACCGTTCTTATTGTTTGGTGATCCCTGAATCTAAAATGCATTTTCAGAGATCTCTGTGAAGTGTCTTGAAGCCCTGAATTTCATCTGCTCTTTGGGTCTCCTCAGCGCTGCAGTGTGTGTGTGTGTGTGTGTGTGTGTGTGTGTGGACTGATGCAAGTCTGCACAGGTTATAAATGAATGAATCTGTCCCCTGTCCAGGTGAGGTGGCCGTGGTCCGCAAAAGGATCTCAGCGCTGGTTCCCGTGCGCTAATTGCGTTGGCTCCCTACAGCCCGGTGACCGAGGTCTCTTCCTGCCCCACGCAGGAAGACAGCCAGCGCCACCATGAAGCCAGCCTACGAGCGCAATCAGGAGTGCCTGCCTCCCAAAAAGCGGGAGCTGGCAGTGAACAGTGGTGGGGGAGGCACAGTGGAGGGACTAGTTGCCGGCAGTGCAGGGAAAGGACTGTGTGTAGGTGTAGCAGAAGAAGCTCCCTCTACTCACAGCTCGGACTCTGCAGGCTGCGAGGCCCAGGGAGGAGGTGCCACCGGGGAGTGGATGAGAGTCCAGCCGGGGCTGCACTACGGTGTGGAGAACACCGATGGAATGGGTGTGCCGGTCGACCAGTACGGCATGCTCTACAAAGTGGCCGCCACCTACTCCCCTACTAGCCTGCACCCCGTTTTGAGCCACATCTCGCCCGCCTACACTGTACCTTCCCAAATCCTGCAGCACCCGGGGATCTCGTACTCTCCTCTGGCTTACGCCCAGATCCCCCACTCCTCGTTTCAGTTTGTGGGCTCTCCTTACACAGTGCCCTACGCGCTACCTCCCGGCTTTGTCCCCGGTCACCTGATGTCGCCCCAGTCCGCCATTCAGCAGCCTCACCACGTACCCCACCTTGTCGGGTACCCTTCAGTCATCCAGGAGGGCGTAGTCTCCCCTCCTCCTCCTCCTCAGTCTCCGGCCACCATGCACACCTTTGCAAAAGTGGCACCCCCTGGTGGCATCTCATTGGTGCTGCCCCCCGCGCAGCAGCAGCAACACCTGGGCGTGGCTGAGGTCAGCCCCAGGGGGGCATCAGTTTTCTATCACCACCCAGGCTCCAGGTCTGCTGGACCGTATAGAGACCCCCATGTTGGCCAACAGGAGCGGAAGAGGGAGTTGAATGGAGGAGAGGCAGGGCGGGGAGGCAGGGAGCCACCCCAGGACCGTACCCACCCCTCCAGGGGTGTGCGGCTTCTCCCTGTGGCAGACCGTCCACGGGACAGGGCCCTTGCACCCCTTGGACCCGGTGAAAGGGGGTCCCCTGGACATGGCAGCACCCTGGAAACGGACCTGGAGGTGAGCCTCACAAATATGCGATATCAGTGATTGATATTATGACTATGCGTTGTTGAGGTGTGAACTATTTATTTCACCTTTTTTTTTTTTTATGTGGGACACCCCCCACAGTCCCAAATCTAAGAATTAAAAACATTTTATATCTTGATTTCACCATCATGCACATATGCACGGTACTTTATTGTACTCTAGTAAGTACTTTATTGCTTCCTGAAAACTGATAAATGTGGGTATGGAATTAAAGCACTTCCTGTGGTTCTTGACCATGCAGTGACAGGGCTGGTATTACTTCACCCCCAAGCTCCGACAATACTTCCTTCCTTATTGCTAGCAATTGTACGGGCTCAGACGTGCCCTCCAGGGAGAGCACTGAGATTGTCGCCTGGTTTGCGGTTTCATGCTGAGCTGAGAGGAACCCAGTCTGTGGTCAGAGCAGCCAGAAGGAGATTTGGGGCATCAGCTGTATGCTGTAGCACAAGAATATGCTTCCACTGGGTTGTGTTGCAGATCTCTAACCCTTTTCTGTTTTTGTCGTTAAGGTGCAGGAAGCGGTGGGGTGCCTGTCTTCCCCAAGCCATGGGATGAGTGGGGTTCGCAAAGAAGCGTCGTTCGGCCCCCTGAACCTGTCACAGAGTTCGTCCCGAACAGCTTCCGCTGCGCCTCCCGCCGGGACTGGGGAAACCAGAAAGCCGCCCCATTACCTGCAGCAGCAACTGGGGCAGGTGCCTGACCAGGCTGTGGTGCTGGCCAATGGTCAGCAAGTCTTTGTCCCCTTGGACCACCCTCCGCAGTGGCAGTATTTGGGCCTACCCGATGGTGTCGCCCCTAGAGGATGCCTCCCGGAGAGGGCTCCGGAGCCGCAGACGTCCCAGCCAAGTCCCACCCCTATCCCGGCTCCAGCCCGAGTCCTGGTACCTCCTGCCGGGGCCCCCCACCCTTCACACTTCATGAAGGGGGCCATCATTCAACTGGCCACAGGGGAGCTGAAGCGTGTGGAAGACCTTCAAACGCAGGACTTTGTCCGGAGTGCAGAAGCCAGTGGTGGCCTGAAGATCGACTCCAGCATGGTGGTGGACCTGCGCAAGAGCCAACAGAAGCCTGGTCTGGTGTCCCTACACTTTACTGTGGGGGAGCAGCAGAGCAAGGTGACCATTGATGTGCCCCCTGAGCATCCCTTCTTCGTTTTCGGCCAGGGCTGGTCCTCATGTAGCCCCGACCGGACAGCCCAGCTGTACGGGCTGGCCTGCCACCCCCTGCAGGTAGGCGATGTCTGTGTGTCCATTGCTCTGCACCAGAAGCAGTCCCAGCAGCAGCCACAGCCCCAGACCCAGACCCACACCCTCAGCAAGGCCAGACTCAGCGCTGGTGTCCAATCCCAGGCTATGGGCCCACCAGTCACCCACCCCCCAAGGCCACAGGCCCAGTTGAGAGTGGACAGAACTCATTGGGAGGAGGAGGAGGAGGATGAGCAGGAGGAGCCAATGGAGGTTCAGAATCCGCCACCAAGATTGGATAGGGCTCCTGCGGACCAGGTTAGGAGCCAGAGTGGTTACTATTTGCACACGGAGGGCCAGCCGCTCCGGCCAGGGGCAGGAGGCGCATCCCAGCGGCGCTGGTCCTCACCCAGCTTCCAAAGATATGGGGTCAAGGGGGGGGAAGAGGCATGTCCGTCTGCCTCCCCCACGGCAGTGCCACGACCCTCCTTCATCCCTCAGGAGGTTAAGTTATCTATAGAGGGGCGCTCCAATGCAGGGAAATAGCAGCCACAGCGAGAGATTATCATTGGACTGAATGCGAGAGAGAGAGAGAGAGAGAAAAAGAGAGAAAGCCTCAGAATGTTTTGAGATTTTGCACACTCAATGATTCAAACCCCTTCGTGAAAGGAGTGCGTACCCCAGACCAGGGCATGCTGAAGTTTGATCATGAAGGGTAGCTTGACACATGGAGTTGACTGTCGTCGTCGTCGTCATCATCATCATAATCACGTTAAACAGTCAGGAAAACGGAAGGGAAACTGGGCCCCTAATGGGGGGTGGGGGGGGGGGGGGGTTATGAAATTGATATTTTTTTGCCACTGGATCACGCTGACATCTGGTGGACTGGACCTGCTGTTACAGTTCACATTTCACAGCTGTTTATCTACCAAAGCCTTCACGAGTCCTTGTTCCCTCCAGCAGGGGGCAGCAGATATGGTCATGCCACATTTAGTTGTTACACTGAGGATACCTTTCTTTCACTAAAATCACATGCATACAGCCATGGCCTGGGTGGGGATCCCACAGCCATCACAGTGAAGACCATCTCTACAGGACAGCGAGTTTAGTAGTAGTAGTCAAATCTTTATCCACTATATTCTATATAAGAAATTTCTGGACATGTATGTCCAGAAGAAAATGTACATTTTAAATGTCATAAGGAAGTTCTGTCTATAACGGGAACTGTTTTGGTTTAATTAAGATTTTAAACGAGTTAATTAACATTTATCTCCCCTTTGCTTTTTTGTTCCACTGAATATCCCCCCCCCCGCCTATTTCACTCAGTTTTTTACAGTCTGTAAGCTGTGTTCTCTTCTCGCGTCTCTCAGGGGGGGAAAGACTCCTACCACTTGAGGGGAAATGGGGCTGGGTTCTAGCTCGGACATTGGCCCCACAAGTCAATCATTCAAGTCAATCAACTAATCAGTTCTTCAGTAGCCCAGCACCACCTCCTGCACCGTTTCTCCACAGACTCTCTTTCTCAGTAAACATTCTGGAGTGTTCTACTCTACGCAGTAACCAAAAGCCCATACTGCGCCACTTAAATCAGGCAGCTCCTGAATTCCTCGTTTTCCAGTGGGAACGATGTTCCACGGCCTGGGCGTTAACCTGCATCACGTCTGGGTCGCTGAGGCAGGGTGCGGTCATCTGCTGACGAACCAAGCACGAGTGGAGTGTGTGGAGCGTGTGGAGCACGGTCCTGATATGGTGGGTCTGTACCCTACCCCTCAGGCCTGGGGGGGGTTGGGTAAAAATCCCGCTACTTGGATCTAATATTTCACAAGGCACAACTAACGCGTTAAAACCCTGACCCAAAACATTCTGTTTTTCTCTGATGCACAAATTTATGCTCCTTATCTAGATGTTGTTGCAGTTACTATATTTGTTATCAGAAAAGTATTTTGTAGTGAAGGAATTATGGAGGCGCTTAATTCTTATTCTAATGTAAAGGTTTCCCAGTGTTGATGGTTCTCTTCCTCACAAGCGCATCTCCAAGAGAAGCGTGTCTTGCAGAAATAACTTCCAAAGTAACAGTAATATTTCACTTTCTTCCTGTTTTGTTCTATCGTTTTTTAATTACTTGTCCGTTTCTGCCTTTGGCAGCGATTCTTGAAGTTTTGTATTTGCCAAGGGGACCCAAATTTCAGCTTATGACTGAAAGATAGTGGAGGATTTGTATTTGTTGTCTACTAGAGCGAACCCGATTTGCATAAAGCCGTTTACAAACTTGCAACCAAAAAAAATGCTGCATTTTCCCAAATTTTTTTACAATGATTTTTTCTTTTTTTCTTTTTTTGTACCTGGGGAAAAAAGTTACTAAATTCTAGAGTAAGTGCAATTAGACTCGATGGAAAGACGTAGCATTTGGAAAAGCATTCCAAAAAGTATGACTTTAACATTCCCTATCATTCTAGAGAAAATCGAATCGCTCCGAGTACCACGTCGGTATGGATCACAGATGACTGCTTTATCCTAATATTGTAATGGAACAGCCAAACCCTATTTTAAGATGCAATTATCTGGCTACTCCTCAGGTAATGGAACTGCAGACGTGTTTAAAAAAAAAAAAAAAAAAAGACTCTACGTTGTTATTACCCAATACACCACACCCACAGTGTTTGTGCAGTAAGCAATACATTTACACACGGTCCCTACTGACAAACGAATCACTTTTGTTTGGGGCGCTATGCAGTAAGAAGTGTGAGGCGTTGTCATCGTCAATGCTCACATGTACAGACAAATCGGCCATGTTTTTTTTGTTTTGTTTTGTTTTTTTTACACACACATCCGTTCATCATTTTTAATGCCTGCTCTGAGGGAACCTGAAATTCGAGGGCATCGGTACATCTGAATTAATAGTTTAATTGCCCCCCCAATTTTCTTCAGGTTTTTTTTTTTCTAACCTTACTGCCATAATTTTGACCCGTCATGTTACCTCTGCTGTCTGCTCCAGGAACAGATGGGCCAGTGTGGAGCTCGTCCCATTGGCTTTCAAAGTGAACACTTCAGTGTTATGTGTGGTTATGTGTCCACAAGCACAACCAGCAAGACGCCCTTGAGGACGCTCACTCTGAATGCCTGCCTGGAGTTGAGTTAAAGTCTTGTTTATTATTTAAAATGGTTTATAGGAAATGGACCAAACATTTAAGCAGTTCACATTCTGCCTGCCAGACTTCATTCGAGAAATGGCCATGACAAGTTATTTTATTGGAATAATGTTTTTGTACTTGAAGCAGCAGGGAATAGCACATGTGTTCACTCATGTTCGCCTGTCATGTTGTAATCATTGTTTCCTGTTGGCCCTCAGTGCAGATAGCTGAAGAGGCCGATATGAATCTCTGACTGATCATACCTAACAAAAATTTGGCCCGGGGACATGGAAAATAAAGATCGCTGACAAATTTCAATAAGAAAGTGGACTTTTATCCCTGTAGGAATAGGAATAGTGTTGTTTCTATTTTGTTTGGGTTGAAATATACATCAAGCAAACAACGAGGAAAAAATGCCTTGCATAGAGGGCCCCAGTCTTGTTATTGTGGTTGGTGTCAGTCACACCTTAACTTAAGTTTATTTCTATTTTTTGGAACTGTGTGCTTTCCGACTTCTCACCTCTGAGGAGGTGAAAGGCTGGTCCCTGGACCCGTAGCTCGCACACGGTCCATCTCTGCATTACTACATGTTACACCTCCCACCCTGCATGTTCACCAACATGCAGTTCTAGACAGTGCCCCCTTGAGGCAGGGAGAGCCAGGGCTGTGGAACTGGCTTTGAAAGGGGTGACCGTGGGAACGGCACATTGATGAAACCTCACTCGCATGTTGAAAAGTTTTTTTTTTTTAAACTACCCTCTGATTATTTCTCTATTTATACGTATTTTATAAGACAAAAAATCTGTTGCACTTATTTTCCTTTAAATTGTAGTGTTTTAAAGAGATCTGTTGGTTAATTGAATATATATATTAGTAGTATGGTATTGTTGTATGATTTGTATTGCATCAAGGTTGTGAATGCTGCCTTAAGAAAAATGTTACTACAGTGACAGGCACAAGTGACTTGTTTTTTTCCAATGTAGTCCCAGAGGCCGGCATGTTAAAATTTTGAAGCAATGGCTCATTTGGCAAATCATTTTCAGAGGAAGGCAAAAAAACATGTTTAATATGGACGGAAAAGGTGAGCATTAAATTACTATTTCTTCAAGACTGAGCACAGTGCCTCGTAGACCAAAGTGAGGTGAGCTACATTTTTAAATGGGTGTCTGGAAAGTTGAAGGAATCATGTTTGTCCATGAGGTGTATTTGGGATACGGTTAAGAACACTTTTTGGGTGGGAGGAATCTTCCCAGGTGTCAAGGCAGGGCATAGAGTACAGAGGTCCTGCTCAACGGTCGATGACACCGCGAGCCACTATTGCGTGTTCCTGTAGGTCAGACAGTGGGTCTGTGGAGGATGTGTGTTGTCTGCGTCTGCAGTAGTGCGAGAGGTGGCTCAGTATAAAGTACAAGACGTTTTTTGATTATTCATTAGTTCTACCATTTAGATGGGAAAACTAATTGGAGACTTTCAGCCTTTGTTTATTCATCCGGCTCACTCGCCATTCCGTCTCAGTGGAATGAAGACGAGCGTGAGTCTTTTGTAAAAGAGCCATTGTGTATGCGGTGAAGGGAGGTCCGTGTAACTGCTAGATGTGAACAGGAGGGACAAGGAGGGCATCAGACAGCTGTCTGAGGAGAGACAGAGAGAACGGCTGTAAGATTAAGATGAGTTTCAGGTTATACCTCGTACACTTTTGGCAGTATGCGAGACTGCTTGTGACATTTTTGTGATTTGTTTTTTTTTAAAAGAAACCCCTTTTTTAATACATTAAAAACTGCAAAATATATGCAATGATGTATATGTACTATTCAATCCTCAAGTATAATCCAGGTTGTATAAACTTTGTATAGCAAATTTAATATCTCATGGCCGTACCAATATGTATTCATTCTAATCAAAAGCCTTTGTTGTTCTACCTGAAGTGCTCCCTTTCGTTAGAATGTCCTACACCTACCTGAACTTTTTAAAGCCCTAATAACTATATTTTGTTTTGTTTTGATCTGTTTTTAATAAAAATAGATTTGTACTGTATATTTGTACATTTTTGTGACTTTTTACATTTTGTGGGCTGGTTGTTTTTTGGCTATTTTAACTCGGTGTACTTAAAGACACAATGACACAGATATTGTATTTTTATTGTTACAGTTAACTTACAGAACGTTAATTATGTTTACTTAAACATATGTGTGTGTGTGTATATATAGAGAGATATTAATATTATCCTGGTGCGTGAAGTGTTTTTCTTGTTTATTACGTGGGTTTGTAATTGAAACAGATTCACCATCTACCTGCTTCATTGCTGTACTGTTTTCTGCACTCTGAACAGAAGAGGAATAGTTGAAATGAACAGCATATACCAGGCAATATTAACAACCTGGGAATAAAGAGAGAAACTAAGCACATTGTTGGGCTGGCCAAACATTGTCCTTTTCGTGCTGCGCGATATAACATGTGCTCACAAATGTCTGCCTTTGAGAAATCCGCACGGTTGAATTGAGAGCAGGCTCGTAAAAGTTAGCAGAGGAGCTGTCAACTTCCGTATGATTTCCAAACCAAAAGAAAGCAGACTTCAGCTAACATAAGTTGTCTTTTTATCCTAAGTGCCCAAACCGTACTCCCTCCCTGCTGGGTTGGGGTAGATTGAGATGTGCCATGTTTACTGTCAGGTTGGTTGGGACGTGACGACATTATGGGGGGTGTCTAGCTGTCTTGTAGGACAAAGAGCCCTTTGTGACCGAGATAAATTAGTGGAGCCGTCTGTGAAGGATAAACAGCAACACAGGTTGTACAGTAGACATCCAAAAGAAGTTTTATTTCCACATTCGGTTCCTGCAATTGTTTTAGCTTGTAACGTCTGTTAAACCAGTAACAGAGGAGGACTTCCCAAACACGGACCACTCATAAGATCTGACCCAACAAAACTCAGCCGAATTTGGCATTTTCCCGTCTCGTCTCCCCATCCTCTTGTGGTTTTGGCCTTGTCTGTTATTTCTGTAAACATGAACATTGAGAAAATCCTGAAAGGCCTAACAGGCCAACAAGTTTTAAAAATATTTTGTAGGATTCCAAGTCTTCGATAATTATATTTTAAAAAGGGCAAGCATATCATTATAGAAGAACACTAGCTCAAATTGAACAATTTTCCATTAAATACACTTTTAAGACATGCAGTGTCACTCAAAAACAAGCCTGTTTCAGTAACCCAGATTCAACAGACCCGCAAGCACAGATGCTGGGAATTTTTGATCTCACCCATCCCCCTCCCCCCAATGCATAAAATATGAGGTGGCAATTAACTGCTTTCACCATCATTTTAGTGGGATCATGCACTGGTTTTAAATTCAGCACCTTAAGATTGATTTGAGCGATAATATGAAGGGTGAAAAGTACAGTATTATGTATGTTGCCAGCACGACTAAAGTAGTTAATTTACTTTTCAGTTCACTACATTATATTTATACAGGACTTCGCATTCAAAAATGGACTTGTGACGGATCCCAGTATGAAATTATTTTACATGTGCAAAGGTAACTCGAGGTCAGAGTTCACCAGGTGCTGAATTCAGATCGACGCGTCCAAACTTACATCACATCATCTGAGATTCACGTGTCTGTTTCTCTTTTCTCAGTCTGCATAGTTAGAAAGTCTCACTTTCCCCAGGTGTGGGGAAACACTTTTTTGCATAGCAGTTTGAACCAGTCCCAGGTGAACGCTTCAGGCAGGCGGACCTTCTTGCTGGCTTCTCCCTCGGAATGGCTCAAACGGTGTACTCCGCTGGAGTTTCTGTTTCACCTTACTCCGGAGTATAATTCATTCGAAACGGTCATTGCGGCTAGGCTAAACCCAGAACCGCAGAAGTGTTGGAGTAACCCTCGCCACGCATCGTCTGTCAAACACAACAGGTCACAGGTAGACACGCTGTTGACCCCTTAAAAAAATTAGTTCAAGTTGCAAAGTTTTGTAGAGCTGAATAATTTACAATCTCTTATTAAAGTAACTTGGGGGAAAATATTTTTTAGAAAAACAAAAGAAACTAAACATATCCATAATAAAGACACAACCATCGTGCAGAAAAATAAGATCAAAACGGAAAGCATTTAGCAGGAATTCCAGACTGACAAGCAGCCAAGGCGCTGGATCCCGCTTGCTTCAGAGAGGTAACACAGCGACACCAGCAGGAGAAGTCTGCGCTCCACTGGGCCTCCTCACGTGTGTGGCGGTCAATGTGACCGATAGAAGCTGATGCGACACGTGCGTGCGTGCGTGGATCCCCAAATGTGAGGGAAGGGGGCGTTCCCATTCCTGCAACCATCTACAAAAATCAACTGAGCAGCACTATAGATTTCCACCATGTCCAAAGGAACAGAAGGCTGTCTTATAACACCCAAATATACCAACTCATCTACCCGTCATTACCATCTTCTCAGCAGCACAGAATTTATTGATTTTTTTTTTTGCCATTTGTGCGTTTTTTTCCCCTTTAACGGCCGGCCACCATTATCCAGCAGAGAGGATAGTGGGTAACCCAGGGGGAGGAAAAGAGGGGCGAAAAAAGCACATAAGGAAATCGTGCTTTGGGCCGCTGATCCAGTGACTCGGTTTTTAAGCCATGGTCCCAAACGAGGTGACGGGGACGAAGAGGGCATTGTCAGGCCCCGTTGTGAGGTAGTAAATTCAGTGGGTACCAACATGCCAGTAACCCATCTTGGCAGCGTAGGGATTAGCTGCCTGTAAACTCCAGCCCCTTGGCTAGCAAATAAAAATAAAACAACAATACATGGCAGAGTGAGGCGTATGTTTCTATGTGCAAATAGTTAGTGTTCTGTTGAATGTGTCCAGACATGTAATGGGTAGTGTCCGGTCTGGCTGTTCTGCTCTCTGTAATATCACACAGTTTATAATGTATCCACCCTGTATGTACCCTCTTCTCTTCTCACTTCGATGTTTTTTAGGAGCCGAGAGTCGTAAGAGCACAAACCAACGAGTGTTGGTCTACTGTGCCAATATCGCCACCTTGGGGCCAGGAGTTAATTGGCGGCACTGTAGCCTGCCCTCCGTCATCCACAGCAGGCTCTGTGGCAGTGTGCAGAGTTTTGTGTGTCTGGGGGGGGGGGGGGGGTTTAGGGCAGCTTTTTGAAGAGGCCGTTGTCCATTGAGGGGCAGGGGAACTGAAAGAGGCTCATGTCGGCAGTGAGGGCAGCCAGGGCAGCGGGGTCGTGCTCGATCTGCGTGCGCAGGGAGGGGTCAATCTTCTCCAGCCGGCGCTTCAGCCTCTTGGCCTCGCGCTCGCGGACGAGCCGGGCCTGCCGCTTCTCGGGGGTCTCGTTGGCCCGCTTCAGCCGCATGGCCTCGCGGTCGCGCCGCAGCCGGCGGGCGCGCTGCTCCTCTGTCTCCTGCAGCCGCTGCAGACGCTTGGCCTCGCGGTCGCGCAGCCGCCGCAGCTCCCGCTCCTCCGCCGACTCGCACGCACGCTTGCTCTTCTTGGCCTGCCGCTCGCGCTCCAGCCGCTGCTGCCGGACGTCCGAGGGCTCGCTCCTGCGCCGGGCCGAAGCCGGCCAGCCGTGGCCGCCCGAGGGGGAGGTCTGCGCCTCCACCAGCCGCTGGTAGGCCACGCAGGCGTTGCAGACCAGCAGTACCCCAGCTGGGTACACCGGCGCAGGGCCCAGGACGTCCGGCAGCGGGGGCAGCCCGGCACCGCAGTGGCTGAGGCCGTCGGGGAGGGACGGGAGAGAGGAGGTGGAAGAGGAGAGGAGGCTGTCCGACAGGGAGGGGAGCGTGGGTCCCATGCTGGCGTTGGACTCGGCATGGCCAGCGAGGGCCTGGGGAACACTGTCTGACTCGCTGCTGTTCTCCCGGCTGCCTGTGTGGAGGAACTCGCGCAGCTTCTCCCTGCACGGGGGGGGGGGTGGAGAAAAACCAAAAGGGTCCTGATCACGGGCAAACAGGGGGTCACAGGAAAACACGCTTTCTGGCAGAATTGACCAATTCCGGGCCCAGCCAACTTCCCAAGACGCACCGGTTGAAGTTACTGGTGTCAGTGAAGCGGGCCCCACACACGGCACAGTTGGACAGCCGGTCCTCCGAGTGGATGAGGAGGTGGCGGCCCAGGGAGCCCGGCGAGCTGAGGGCACGCCCACACACCGGGCACACAAAGCTGTTACTACTCCCCACCATGGCTGTGTGCTGTCATGAGAGAGCGGGAGAGAGAGAGAGAGCCACACATTACCACACAGACAAAATCGCATTGGGCATTGGGCCATCTCTGATCTCCGATTGGGTTTTTTAACTACTGTGAGTCCACGTTAACACACAGACTTTTATTCACGTTGCTGTAACACTGCAGCGACCGTTTGAGAATATTACGCATTGGCTGGGATGCATGTGACATGAACATGTGTGCCTTACATTTGCAAATACATTTCCAAATGGTTTATTTTTGTTGGCTTCTCATTCAATGTATCAATTGTAAAATGGATGTGAATAACTTGTGGGTTTAGAGTTAACCGTTTCCCCTGTGACTTTTGACCAGTGTGATGAGCCCGTCACTCTCCTCACCTGGTAGATGTGAGTGATGAGCTGCTCTGGACCGCTGAATTCCAGAGTGCAGAGAGGACACATGTAGCCGTTTCCCAGCTCGCCAGCGTCTTCTCTCTCCTGCGGGGGAAATGCGTGTTACACAACCATCAGACCCTTTGTCTACTCAGCAAGCATCAAACCTGTTCCTGAATGGCCAGTCTCACCTCCTTTACCTCCCCCTCCTTGGAGCCCGTCATGTTGTCATCGGCGGAGGTGTTGGAGGAGGAGGAGTCCCCCCCAGGGTTATCCAGGTCGCTGTCGCTCTCCTCTGTGCAGACACAGCCGTGCGTTATTTAGGCCTAACCCTGTCGCTCTCCTCTGTGCAGACACAGCCGTGCGTTATGTTGCGTTATTTAGGCCTAACCCTGTCGCTCTCCTCTGTGCAGACACAGCCGTGCGTT
>JAOVYW010000007.1:5677334-5688879 GCA_025775045.1 Hiodon tergisus | reverse complement strand
TGTTGCGTTATTTAGGCCTAACCCTGTCGCTCTCCTCTGTGCAGACACAGCCGTGCGTTATGTTGTGTTATTTAGGCCTAACCCTGTCGCTCTCCTCTGTGCAGACACAGCCGTGCGTTATGTTGTGTTATTTAGGCCTAACCCTGTCGCTCTCCTCTGTGCAGACACAGCCGTGCATTATGTTGTGTTATTTAGGCCTAACCCTGTTGCTCTCCTCTGTGCAGTCTCTCCCCACTCTCACAGCTTACAGTTCTATGCCTTTTTTCTATTGGAACAGCTGGGTATATACAGAAGTCCATTCTAGCATTTGAACAATTACATTCTATATCATTTATTTACTAAACAGACATTTTAATCTGTGGTGTCATCCAAGCCAAATTTGTGGTGCAAAGTGTTCGATACCTTTCCCCCTCCTGCTTGCCCAAAAGTGGACCCTGAGCCCTCCCGCCCCGGACACCTCTGGAACCCACCACCCTCGAGGCAAGATCCCTCCTCCCAGCCTACCGGAGGCGCTGTCTTGTTCCTCCGGCTCATGGGAGTTGTTGCTGTGGCACTCACTGTCCTCGGCCCAGTCCTCCCGGCTCTCTGTGTCCATGGTGTGGTCCGGGCCGGGCAGCCCTGCACTGGGGAATGGCCCTGCAGTCCAGGAAGAAGAGGAGACCGGTCAGCAGGGAGCGTTTCACCGTGGTGGGGGTCAGAATTTACTGCATGGTGACATGACCGTGACCAAAGGCCCAGGCGGAATGTGGGCCTCTTTGGGGTACGTGCCTGACTGAGAGGGGAAACTGTGCGTACGAGGCGAGGGGCTAAACTCAGTGTGTCTTTGTGACTGCCTTGGAACTCCACTGAGACGGGCAGTGCCACTGCTATCCCAGCCTTGTGGTACCAGAAACCAGCTAGCTTTTCAATATGTTGCGTTATTCATTCGCTAGTTCTCTAATGCAGGGGCATTTACAAAGGCTACACTTTCACATTTTACCCATTTATACAGGAGGATATTTATTCAAGCAAAACATGTTTAATTACTTACGCAAAGTAACCATTTTGAATTTTGTAGTCTGACAATTTCACCACAATGCTAAAGAAGAATCTGACCAGACACTTCCTGGATTATATTAATCTCAAGGCCTTTAAAAAAAAAAATGGTAACCCCATTAAAAACCCGAACCTACAAGCTAATGGTTATGCTACCCTACCTGCTAACCCTGTGCCCTCAGGCTACTTATTAAGGCTTCCTTCCACCCCGTGCACCCTCTGTCCACAGTGGTCGAGTCCGGGTTTTGTGGCGAGATGGTGGGGCAGCTGCTGTCAAATATCCCTTTCCTCACTTCGTTTCTCTTGAGGCTCACACCATTTGCTGGATGACAGGCTGTTTTGGTGGATTTCTCACAGCAACCCATTTGCAGGTCTGACTGCTGGACTATGAACCACTTACAGCAGGCCCAACTCAATTGCTCACGGGCTGTGATTGATATGTGAGGCTCCACCCATCCCCCACGGTAGTGCTGTCTGTACATCTGTCTCGCACTCCCTCCCTCCCTACCCCTACTTCTCTCCCTCTGTCACTCTGATGTTATCTCTGCGAGTCTGTGTGTCTGTAGGCAAGAGGTGACGCAGTGTCTGACTGAAACCAGACAAAGAGACACACTCACCAGCTGACAGACACACGGGAGGTTTGGGTGGGGTGACGGGCGGGCAAAACAAAACAAAGAGAGAATACCAAAACACAACTCCAACACTAGGCATTGGGGGTTGCTGTAGAACTGTTGAATTCCACCATCAACACACCCTTCACTACACACACACCCCTCACCCCTAGTCTGGTGGTCTGGAATCTTTAGGGGGGAGGGAGTGGGGCCTGTCCACCCACGGGCGAGGGGCTCCTTTTCCCTTTCCAGGCCACAATTCTTGTGTAACACAGGGAACAGACGATTCTACTGTAACACAGGGAACATGTGTAACACAAGAAACAGATGATTTTACTGTAACACATGGAACAGATGCAACACAAGAAACAGATGATTCCCACAATCAGGCTAAATTACATTTGCCTAATCGACAAGGTGAAGAATGGGATAGAGGTGTTTCCCCCACAGTGAAACCCTAAAGCCTAATGGAAAACCATTTGTAGACACAAAAAGTTTTTTCAGAGTTGGATTCTAATTAGCTGGAATTTTCGGCTTCTGCTTTTCCTGAAAACTACTCGTGAGCTAAATGAGTGTACTGAGTGGCGGAAATATGATTTTTTAATGAGAAAAGTGAAAACGGAACCATTGCAATCGGTTAACACAAGTTTGTTTCCCTGTCAACCGAGGCAGAGTGGGAATGCCTTCTTGGTCCACGGTCTAAATGCTGCCTTCCTCCGTCCGCTAAATTAACCTGCGAGATCTGATTAGTCCTTCTCACATCTGATTATGTCGACTATCTCTCCCAGTTCTTTGTGCCAGCTGCCCACCTGGGGCAATCTGGACCAACATAATCCAGATAAATCATGCAGCTTCACTAAAAAGTCAACGCTATATCTGGCGAAATAGCCAACCCTGTATTCACCCAGTGCCTGTTTGACTTCTAAGGATAGAAGAAAACTACGACACATTTACACAAAGCAGGAAGGCTGCAGGAACCACTGCTACTGGCTGCAGTGTTCCCCGCTACGAGCCACACAGTTTCTACACAGACTCTTGCACCATCGACACTGCCAAACACAGGTGGGGAGAAGCACTAGCAGAGAGCAGTAAAATAGTCAATTTCCAGAGCTTTCTGCTTCCCCTGCAGGGCTCATTAACAATGGGAAGTGGATGTTTGGCCAATTAAGGGCAAAAGAAGAACTGCATGAAACCAGACCCAAAAACCGCTAATTATGCAGTCAGTTTTTACATGACTAGGTTGAGACTTAAGACAAAGTATTAAGTCAGAGAGCACAAAATGAATCTAATCTGAATAATTGTATTCAGAGACAACAGCCTGCATGCCAACTACCCTAAGACCAATGCCTTTAGTCACTCTGTGTAGTACTGTGGCACATCTTACAGTGCTCCTTCGTTCCAGTGAAAGCCCCACATTCCGACCAGCAGGAACCGGATACGGTTCAAAACACGACTGCGGAAAAATCAAGGATCTGCTGGGTCATCGACCATGCTGTGGGACTTTACTCCTATACTCCGTTCAAATTCATCACCGTCCAAGTAGCGGTGGGAGGCCACCACTAAACTGGTGCAGTTTGTCACCTCATTCTAAACTGTCCCCACAATGGCAGAAATAGCCATTTGCTTTCAGCTCCCCTCACCAAGCAAGTATACAACACACACACAAAAAAGAGTTGAGCATGAATGTACCAGCAATGGGACCAATAGGGTTTTAGAGACTGATAATGAAGTATACTCATTCACGCGTTCTTTCCCTCTCAATACACCAGTGTCTCCCAATCCTGGTCCTGAAAACTCATCGGGTTTTCGTTTTTTTACTAACCTACTTCTTAATTATGTTTGACCAGGTCGTTAACTGTAAACTGGTCTCAGTGCAATTTTGGGTGGGTTCTTTGTGACAGAAATACATTATTACAGATACAAATAATGTAGTGCTGTAATATTTTTGGTTATTCCTTATGTAGATTTAAGACATTTTAAACCCTAATAAGACTAAATCAGTCAAATTACCAATTAATATGGTATTACATACACAAAAAAGTAATTTGTGGCAGCAAGATAACTTTACGAAATAGCAAAAACATATCCAACAACAGTTTTGTTTCAAGCATTCACAAAACAATTTTTCAAACACAATTAATAGCTCAATTTATCCTTCATACAAACAGCTTAGTTGGTACATAAACTAATACATGGGGGGGGGTGGCAACTTGGGTCCTCAAAGGGCAGAATCCTAGTGGTTTCAATTACCCATCAATTAAAAACTGATTTTCACCTTGAGACTGGCACAAGGGAAATTTGATTTCCTTTTCATATACCGACTTGAGTTAAACAATCAACTAGCAGACACTGTGCCCTTGAGGACTGGATTCTGTGTTCCCTGTGAGGTGCCTCCACTCTCCACTCTCCACTCTCCAATCCCAAAGCAGCCTTGATCACTCTCAAGAACTTACTCTGCAACCAGTAAGTTGGAGCTCATACCCATAAGGGGAGAGCTGTACCCTTCAAACAATGTGAGTCGAAGTGTCACTTGAGCGACCATACAATGGAACACCAAAGCTAAATAAGGAACAAGAGGTATGACCCATATTGCTCAAGTTTTAACATTGTTCTAACTCCTTTTTATGAACCATGAAAAAGACCTTGCCTCAACCTTGACAAACCCGCAAACCACAGTTTTAGGTCCTTCAAACCTTGGGCCTGAAAAGTCTATTCAGTAAGTTTTTGTTTTAAAACGCCTTCTCTTAAAACAGAACACAGGCACAACGACGAAAACGGCATTATAGTCGCACTCAAAAAAACATTAACAAACAACCAAAACAAATGCCCAGTCTTATCTGGCTTTAGCCAATATCCTAGGATATGAAACCACTGCTAAATCTATTTCCATAGATGGCTACCTTTCATACCTAGCTATATTTTACTGATTGATTCCTAACACAATTACATTTACAATTGTTCCTTGTTACGTCGGGGCAGAGGCTTAACTGTAAATATTGGATAATTCGTAACCAGTAGGGTCGCGAGATCCAACCCAATGAAAGAAATGGCTCCTTTATTCTTTGGAAAAGTATCTCCGCTGAAACGCTTCAGTAAATATCCAGCTGTATAATGGGTAAGGTTTGAAACTGCTATGGTGCCTCAACTAGGCAAATAAATATTAACATACTGTTAAAATTGTATCGTTGCAGCTGCACCATCCCAAACATTCGCAGAGGATGCCTTGAAACTCGACGCATTATCCAGCAACGATGCATCGCGTCTCACTTGGCTTGTTATTTAGGTCATACATCTAACTAATTTATGGTTGTTTAAACGTTATTACTTTTTGCCAACAGACCGATAGACCTTCAGCTGTTTTACAAATTAAAATGACAGCTAGCAACCCAAACCATATTGGACCGTTTTATTAGCCAGAATGACCAGCCATCGCAGTGTGTACAAATGTGAATTTATGGCGCAAGCGGAAAGACGTTATAAAATACACAGCAAAATACTGATAGTCCCTAATTTGTGGGTAGTGTGTAATCTACTTGAAATAAAGTGTTAATAAAATATGAAAGAAAATTACACGATAGCAGTTTATACAGTAACCCTAAAGAAGGCTCAGTTTCTACCCTGGGGCTGGAACACGAGTGGGATATACTAGCGAACCACCATCAGCAGTAGATTGATACCTAAACAACCACATCTACCGAGCTTACGGGATCGTGTTCGCACATTAGACATTTAATCAATCAATATAGCAATTACAATACCTGAGATACCTACAATTAACTTTGAAGGGGTTGGTCTGTTTTCGCCTGGACATATTATCCCCTATTCCCGGGTGGAAAAAACTCGAATTTCCTCCTAGCCCCGACAGATTTGATTATTTTACTGACCAATATATATATTAACTTCAAAACTCCCTTTGGGAGTACTGCTTAAAAAAAAAGTTTAAACAAAAAAATATTTATATGACTAAAACGATCTACCTCGGCAGCGATGAACGACAGTCAGCTTGCTAGACAGAAATGTGAGAAAAATATTTTAGAAAAACGTGATTAAACTAAATCGTAAAACAAATTAGTTATTCCATAAAATTAAATATTTAAAATATAAAGCCGATTACTCCATGCACATTTTTTAACGTTTCGGTTACGATAATATCCAGCTCCGTACAGGGATGTTCTTCGCCGAGAAGCCCCGAGTATCCCCGATTCTACGTCGCTGTCGTCTTGCCAAGGCACTGCAGAGACGTACCGCAGATACTTACTTAGCACATAGATGGCCTATTCGTTTACAGAAGAGACGGCGAAATGAATTGTGGGATACAAAACAAATCGTTGGAGGACAGTTAGAGGCGTCACCAAGTAATCGAATACAGAGCTGTGGATTATCGTTTCAGCAAATTCGATTATAAATACCGTTTCTATGGTCTCCACCCCTTTAAGATGACGCGGGGGTAACGGAAATACAAACAATCCTTGAGATTTTCCATAGACGCATTGCACCGTCAATGGTCTCATTTAAATAAAGGGATTTGGCTGTTTGAAACGTCCCCGGTGTTATTAATAACATATCAACTTTACAGAAAATTATTGTTTCGTAAAATATTACGGGTACAAGGCTACGTAGAAATGTTGCACTACACGAACTACGTATCCCAAGACAAAAATAAACCATAACGCACAGGATAGTAGTCATCTTCGGTGAAACTGAAGTTTGTCACCAATCCCTAACACAGATCTTGCCGCCAGATTCAAACTGAAAACAGGATTTATTACATTCCGTTTATGTACGGTATGTTACATGCATATATATATAACGTTGAACAATTCATATTGTCTGATTTAATAAGCACTGTGAGCGGTGCTTTTCACCAATACCATAGTGTACAATTTTAAATTTTGATCAGATTGCCCCCCGCTAAAACAATTGCAAGTGTCGGAACAATCACGACTAGAAGGAAAAGCAAAACATAAAAATCACTTAATATTCTTAAATGGTTGTATTTGTAGTATGTTCTCGTCCTACACGCCTTTAAAAACGAACACGTAGTCTGTATATTCCAATTAAAGTAATTCAGACATTAGTCAGCCAACATACCGCACTACTGGGCAGTCCCTGGGTACGTGTTCAGGAGTACAGTATTACTGATTTGGTGTTGATATGTCAAAGACGTAATAATTAACGTGCATATTTATCATTACCAATACTTAATAATATAAAGTATGAATTGTATTTGTTGAATAGAATTGGGCAATATCATTTTAAGAGTACTGTTCTGGAGCGATTTAACTTTTCCGCAATTTCCCCAGGGGAATTTAAAAAAAAGTACATATCTATTCCCAGTTTAAATTCGGACGTATCCGTCTCCCCTAGAGAGTGATAAGGGCCTCCCTTAACTAAGAAGAGTCATGCAACTGTGTGATGCCGTCATCACTGACTGCCACGAGGTGAAGGACCGCAGTACTTCTCGGTAAGTGCGATTGCGTCCTTCCGCATAAATCAGATCATTCTACTGAATAATTAGATTAGGTATCAGTTAAGTAAATACTTGAACGTTGTTATAGCTAAAACATTCGGTGCATTTTAAATTAAGCACTTAGCTGTAAAATTACTTACTTCAAATAATTAGGTTTTTCGCTTGCTACAACCAAATTCCGATACTTTTATGTTGTAGGAAACGTTTGATGCGCACGGGACTGCAATTTGAACTCCCAACTTCCCCCATTAAAGTTGATTTTGGGACAAGTTTATCGTTTCTAAAGTTGATTTAATGTAAATGTATGTTATTGATTATGTTGTAAAATTCAACTTCACTTAAGACAATAAATCATTTGAAAAACGAACTCTCTAGCAGCCATGTTGGCTCGATCTCAGATTCACAAGCAACCTTATCCCAACGTATTGGAGAGCCAGAATGGCAACCCCTTCATTCAAGTCCACATACCTTGAAGATTGGACCTTATTTACTGTAATCCTCCGCCTGCAGTAGGAGTGCTGAGGCCGGGGAGCCACCATTTTGAATGTCAGGCTTGTTCCTCTCTCCGTCGCAAAGGGATTCCAGATTCCAGTTCTTTTCTGGTGTCACTAAGACTGGTGAGCATTATTTACAAGGGAATAGGGCAGCTAAATGTATTTGTATGTCTAAACATCATACGTCATAAATATAAGATTGTATATCAGTCTGTATTGAGGACAATGATATCTCCTGGTTTGTAGTTAGCAGTTGAATGGGGGATGTCTTCACTATCAGGAAGGTGTTAACGTTAGCTAGCAAGCGGTTTTAGCGCATATGTTCGGCTGAGAAGGTATTGCAGATTCCCTCTACTCTATGATTCCCATTAAGTTAAATGGTAAAAAGACTTATAACTATGTCGTATTTGAGTTTGATTTCAGTCTGGTTTAATGTTAGGGGGTAGGCCTTGTGTGTTTGCTCCCGAGTACGCACGTAGCTTTAACTTGGCTAAAAATGTTATCCGGGTTGTGCAAGAGGGAGTGTATCTTTTATGTTCTTCCAGGACGTTCCTTATAAACGGTGCTAAATGGAAAGAGATCCGGTGTTAAAACAAAATATTATTTATATCAAGTTTTTACGTCTCTTAGATTAGTTAGCTAAGTACTAAGGACCATCTTGGCTGTTGGAGTAAAATGTATGTTTCGTCCGGTTAGAGAGTACTTGATGCGGATTTGACAAGACCTGCGAAATGCAATTTCTTATTTGAGTAGTCTGATTATATTGTCAGTCATACTTATGTCACAAGACTGTTAGCTGTAGTGTTATGCATGTAGCATTATGGGTGAGTTAACTAATGTCTCAACATCTGAACAAGTAATGTTAACGGTGTCTTAACGTTAAACGTCTTCTTATTTTTGAAAACGGTACACGTAGACTCCTGTATGTTTCACATTCAATATCTAAACCCGGCAATTCAACTAGGCCGACGTCCCTGAAGGGTGCGGGTGATTGTCATAAGAATGGACGATTGTTTTTCAATGAATGAAGTTCTTAAATATGCCATCTTGCTGGCTATATGTTAGATTACTATTTTGTCACAATTATGTAGAGGGCTACATACGTTTCCAAGTGTGTATATTTGGCTACATTTTTGCAGGAAGATGGTGTGTTTGATTAAATAGTTTGTTAATTTTTCAACAGAATGTTTCTAGGTCGTTTAATATTTTACAATGGTATGCTTTGTAATACATTTTTGATTGTAAAACGCCTAGATTATACATATATTAACAAGTCAATAATACCAGTTAGAGTCTTGGATATGATACTAATTAATTGTTTGTTATGGAGACTTTTCTGTGCCAGGTCAGGATAAAGTTTCTGTTTTTCTTACGTTTCTTGAATGGAGACAAAAGCAGGCCATGAGCTGATTTCTGGATTAAATTAAAAATGAAGCTGTATAACCACTGGACAGGGTGAATTCCTGTTTTTAATGCACTCTTTACTGGTTGACTGGCGTAAATAAAGAAAACTGTCACAGTTAGTTAGGCTCTTTGTGTAGGAGTTAAGGTGACCGCTTCATAACCTAAAGGTACCAACTGGTTCAAGTTGTGTGGAAGGTGCTTTGGATGAAAGTGCCTGTGTGTATGTATTAATGACAATGTTGCATTCACCACGTCTTTCCACCAAAATAAGCTTTGCAGTGCTACGGTTCCTTGAAGAGGCCTAACTCAGCAGTCCAGTGGGAAAAGCCTCATTTGCATGTGAAGGGGTTGTTTATTTGACTGCAGTAGATACATTTTTCTGTTTTTGCTGACATTTCCTGCTGTAGGCTGTCCTGCTTGAAAAATATGAATTTGTGCTCAGACTGAAACCATTTACCAAAGTTACCGTTACACTACACTCACTCATCTTTTCTTACCGTTTGATCTACTTTTCAGTTTGGTACTAAGTATAATAGTTTTCCTTAGAAGAAATGTATCAAAGTTTTGTATATTCCTCTCAACAGAATGATTAAGCTGTGCTACTTCAGCCTTTTAGGCAGGTAGAATCAGATTAACCCCCCAGCCCCAGTCATTTGGTTGCTACGCTTGGTATGTTTAGGCATCGCTGTCTCACAGGGATTCTGGCTTGGAAGTCTCCCACAGCTGGTGTCAGGTACAGTGCTGGGAAGAATGGAAAATATCGCTTATGTAATTTTAAAGTCACCTGTTTATGGTGTTGCTTTCAACAGGATAAAGGCAATGGGCTCGCTAACTGAGTGTTTGTGAAAATATAGGAAATCCTGTAGGTTTCATAACATTTTGTAGTACATGTTTTTAGGCTATATAGTTAAACATTCAAATAACTGAGAAATACATTTTAAAAAGCCATAGTGTTAATGCTAAAACTGAAGGGTAAACTGAGTATTTAAGGCTGTGCAAACTACAACCCCCTCACCAAGGAGACCCACATTTATTCTTAATCCACCTTTTATATTCAACCTTTTCTCTTTGGTCAGTTATCATTTACATAACAACAAAAAATATTTGTTATGCTGTAATGTCTTCATAGAAGTAGTGCATTTTAATTAGTCTTGGGCAGAAACAAATGTTAGATGTACCAATCATTCATTTTGGCAGACTGTGGAATCCCAAATGAGTCTTTAGTTTTGGGATGACTTTATGCACCTAGTGCATCCGGACAACAGAACACTTGACACACCTGTGATGTGACTTTTCAACCTCACCAAGAAATTTGGAGGCTTTTATTCACTTCCTGGCTTTCAAGGCTTGCTGTCACCTTTTTAAAAATAATTAGAAGCAAACACATTTCAATGCCATTTTTTTGTAAAATGGCAGTTATTTTATTCAATTGTGATATTCGAGTTGAGTGTGTCTTGTGGTAGTAGTTGTTTAGAAATGAATGGGTAATACCTTCTCCACTTTGGGAAATTTAGATTTGGTGGTATCCTTTTCTTTAACCCAATTTTAGGAATGGAATGGAATGGAACGTTCTTGCTTGATTGACAGGTCTTTCTGTTGAGTCAGTTGTTCAAAGATCAATTGAAATACTGATATGCACCTTGTTTGGTGTCATCCTTATGATTTATCGATAATTATCCCCCGCCCCCATGACTGTTACACAATTTTACTTCTGTTTCTTTGCCTCTGCATCAGAAAGACAACCGTTTGTCTCATTCAGTGATTTCCGTTTCTACAAAATAACTGTTGCTTAGTGTTAATTTATGTTGTAACAGTAAAATAGATTTATACATCTCATTTAAAGCCTTTCTCATTCTCAGAAATTTGTGTGGACAAAATTCTGGACTAAATGAGCTTTATTTGGATTTTGGTGTTTTTCAGCCTACATTTGTTATCCTATAGTCTCCAAATATGGAGTTTGCATTTTATGGTTTATTAAAACTAATGTTAATTTAAAAAAATGAACTTCCACCTAGTAGTAGCAGACCATTCCTTTATACATTCTTGTTTTATGTTGAATTGATGTTCTTTTTCCTATGTGGCAATGGTCTTTAGTTTTCTTTAAAAAGTATTTTATTGATGTTAACACATGACTTCTTCTCCAGGTAGCATGTAAGTAGAAACATTCCAAGAGAGGCTGCCTTACTTGGCAAGGATTAAATCGAATTTTGTCCTCTAAATATGGCCCTGCAATGAATGGACTTGTTGGCCGGAGTGTAGGACGAGAGAATTCAATACTCCCGCTAAGCCTGAGCTTGCTTTAATTTTTAATCAAGTAACAGTGCTTTGAAACCTAAGTGCTTTTTCTTCCTGCTGACATGCGGAATGGCTGTGTTTCAGGCTAGATTCACCAAAATTTACTCAAAATCAGTGTAAATGTGTGGTTTTTTATTTTATTTTTATTTTTATTTTTTATTTTTAGGAATAGCCTGCCAATAGCGTTGAAAAACTCCATCTCTCATGAGCTTAACCGTTGACTGCTGTTTCTGTAA
>JAOVYW010000007.1:5655238-5670774 GCA_025775045.1 Hiodon tergisus | reverse complement strand
CGGTGTTGTACCTCATGTGAGAGTCCAAAATGATGGGTGGCTAGAAGGCTTTTGAATTGGAAGAGTCTCATCGGCACAATTTGCAGTTGCACGTTGGGATAGAAATGAAAGAATAATGCTAAAATAAAAGAATGAAGCCACTTGTCCAGCAAGCGCGACAACCTTCTACCACTGACTGCAGGTAACAGAAGATGAAGTTCTGGACGTTCTGGAAGGCCTCCTGGTATCCAACTTGTCGTCTCCTGTAACCCGGGGTTATGCCCTGACCGCCATCATGAAACTGTCAACGCGCTTCAGCAGTGTGAAGTAAGTACCTCTTTCTCTCGTCCAAACTTCTCTGCCCAGCTGTTTTGGGTCGCTGTCTGATCATACGTACACACACACACACACACACACACACTGGATGTTGTGTTTTGCAGCCGGATCAAGAGGGTGGTGTCGATCTACGGCAGCAGCATAGACGTGGAGCTGCAGCAGCGGGCAGTGGAGTACAACGCGCTTTTCAAGAAATACGATCACATGAGGTAGGCCAACTGTAGCCTCCTTATTGTTGGCCATTATCATTATGGTGTGGGTGGATATTCACAAAATATACCTCATTGTGGAGTAGTTGTATGAGTCCTGTGGTTTTCTCCCCACACAGACAGTCATCTGGTGGCATTAAAGGAAATGCCACAATGTGTGTTTTTTGTTTCCTCCCTCCTCGTACCTGTGAAGGTCTGCTTTGCTGGAGCGGATGCCAATCATGGAGAAAACAGTCACCAATGGCCCTACAGAGGTTGCACAGACCAATGGGGAGGCAGAGCCCTCGCCGCTGGAGTCGAAAAACCTGCCCAGTGTCACGCCGCCCACCAGCCAGGTTAGATGGGTTTTACCTGCTGCTCACTCTGACTCCTCCCCAGGTGTCAGGGTCCCCCAGTGGGGCTGCCTATGTTTTCCCTGTTTGTTGTCTGAGTGTTTGTCATTTACAGAACCAGAAGAAGAATTGCATGCTGAGAAAGCGGAGGAGCTAGGTTACTTGAAGTAAAAGTCCGCAGCAGCTTTCAAAAGCACTCACTTTGCTATCAAATCAGGACCCCTGCTGGTTTGAAAATGTGTGTCTGCAAAACTTTTGTCCTGGACCAGTCTTGAGTTCTGTTTTTCACAGTCCACTTTTGTCATGAACATTTGGTTCAGCCTAGTGGGTTTTTATTCCCCTTTTTAATTCCCCCTTTACTTAAATTTCTCCTGTAAATTTGTTTGGCAATAAACATTATGCAAAATATTTATTCTGTTACAAGTAACGAACTGTTACTGAACAATTTCAGGTTATGTAAGGTAATTATAGAACTTGTAATAACTCTTATAACATTAGGTAGGCTATTTTAAAATGGGAGGGGTTTGTGTAGCTAGCTAACATTTACTGACGTTAGTTATGTCCGTAATAGTTTTGATTGCCATGGCAAGAAGTGTGCAAGAACCTTCTATCCAGTCATCACTGCTAAGGTTCAAATAGGCTGCTTGAGGGTGTAGCTTTGCTACATGTTAATTAGTTGTTGTTTTTTTTTAAAGACACATACTGGGCACTTCCCCTGTTCACAGTGCTCCTGGGGAATGCGTTTCTGTCACATTCTTTATTCAATTGTTCACCATACAAAGAAAGAAGGTGGCATGATTCATCTTTTACTTGGTCCGATTTGCTTTTCGTTTAGCTGCTGAGCGGTTGCTATGGGGAAAGAATCTCGGGATGTTCCACTGTCGTGACCATTCAGTCGTGACCATACAGTTTGTCTATGTTGTAAGCGGATGTGAGTCATGTTTCACCAGAAGTGGCCATTGAGAGCATTTGTTACTAAGGTACTTTATTAGGCGAGAGACTAAATTGAAGTCCTATTCCTTGAAATTTTGTGTGTTATATAAATCGTAGTCTTTCAGTCGAAGCTATATTTGACAGCACAAAAGCATTGCAAATTGTTTTAAAAATCCTTAGTTATTGCCAGGGGAGATTTGTCTTTTGCGCCATAAGAAACCTGGCTAAAGTATCTGTTCTACAGTACAGAAACTGTGCTTCAAGCAGTGTTTAAAAGATTATTAAAAAGGTGTGACCAATACCTGCTCTTCATGCACTACTCTGAACATGTGATAGTTGGGAAGTTGTTTGCAATAATTTATTCATCCTCAATGGCGTGATTCAAGGCTTTGTTTAGAATCTTGCTAAAACACGTGTAACTGGTCTTCACTACCAATTTTGCAATTATGGATCATAATTGGGTCTCCCAATGAAACTGGACATCATGACGATGTCTGTCTGAAGATGTTACTTCAGGGATGCAAACTCCTCACCTTTCTGAGATCAAAATGGGTCACCTACGAGATTCATGTATATCTGAGGAGTTTTCTTGGGGGGGGGGGGGGGGGTGTCTCACCACGCAATCTTCTCACCTTTTTTTTTTACCCCTTACCTGTTTGCATCCCTGTACTTTCTTGTTATAGTAACTCTGCATGTCTCCCTTTGTCTACACACCTGTTCTATGTGGGAATGTTTACTCCCTTGTTTGCACCCAGTACTCGCGTTTACTCCCAACAAACCCTTCAGTTTTATTAGATAAACTTGTCTGCAATCAGAAGATTTGGTTCAGTGTTTTAATGAACTTCAGAAATTTTAATGGATAGGTAAATTCTTTTTCACATCTTTGACTTGCAAGTAAGACTATTTATTTAATTTGCTCTGTTGTGTAGCTGCAAAGTAATCAACGAAGCCTTTTTGGCATCATATGGTATCCTCAAGTTAATATGATGGGTTTTTTTTTTCCAGAATTAGTGCTGTGTCTGAAAAAAGCGGCCAGATAACTGTGTGGTGATGGAGCGTGAGCGTCAACACACCTGTCTTCTGTGGTGCAGGCTAGCAATTTGTTGGACCTCCTTGGTGGGAACGATGTGCTGCCCATGATTGAGAATGCCCCTGCCACCAAGCCTGCATCGGCTGGCGGAGAGCTGCTGGACCTGCTGGGGGATCTGTCTCTCTCCAGTAAGTCGAATCACAATAATGGACTGGTTCTGGTGGTGTGGTACCAACGTATGGCTATGTATGTGATGTTTGTAGTTAGGGGTGTTGTAGGGGTTAATGACGCCTTTTGAGGGGCCTGTGAGTTAGGTTTAGTTTTTTTCTGACTAACTTTTCAGTTTTCTGACACAAATTTCATTGCTAAGCTTGCTTGCTGACATTGGGAGATGAAACGAAACGACTTTCGTGCTGAGCTGCAGATTTAAATGCTTTATTCAGTTGTTTTAAGTAATTCAATTTAAGTTTCCAAATATTAGCATCTCTTGCGCTGTTGCTTGCTGGTTTTTAAGACTTGAAATGATATCTGCTTACCGATAAGCACATGATTGAGAAGTTATACAGATATTAAAATAACCTATAGTTGGGCCTTTTTAAAATAAACTTCATGTCTAATAATGATGTCTCTAATCATAATGCAGAAACGGCTTGTCATGATGGACATGCTGACACTGTGGTAACCAGTGGAGGTTAAAAAGCCTTTGCCAAAGGCTGTCCTTACTGAAACAATGCCGGTTATCTTGGAAACGTGCTGCTGTGTTGTAGGAATCCTGCTGAAAATGCCACTGCCTCTCCCTGGTTGAAATGTCACTCTTGGGTCAGGAAAGTGGCAGACGTTGTCTACATGCTTGGCCACCTTTCCAATGTCAATGTCCAATAAAGAGAGCCATTGATATAGTATGGTGATGTTTTGTTATCCCCACCCCTCTTTTGTTTCCCTCCTGACCCCAGGTGGCCCAACCTCTGCTCCTGCCCCTCACATGTCAATATCTCAAGCCCCCTTCCTCCTGGATGGCCTCTCATCTCAAACTCTTTTCAACGACATCACTGCTGGTGAGGGTAAAACTCAGAGTAAACTCTTGTTTACTTTCATTATTGTGAATGAACTGTAGAATCGGGTATGGAGTTCGCAGCAAACCATTGAAAGCCACATTGTGCCCTGATTGTGAATGGCACAAGGTCAGTGCTTGGGGACAGCATTTATCTACGCCAGTGTTACTATCTGCAGCTGATTTTTGCCTGCAGCACCAGTTGAGGTGGATTTTCTTACAAAAGAACACCTGCATTTAAAACGATTAAGAGGCGACGTTAGGCCTGCCCACCAAGTGGCTCAATCGGTAAAGTGGATTTAGCTGGTTTGAATCCAGATCATGTCATTTGTTTATTGTGACCAGGAGAGTGTGAAATGATGGATGACTTGATGGTGATTGGATCATAGACCAGTCATGCTCCTTTCTCGCATTTCCTATTTATGGTGGCCGGATTTGTGGCATTGAGCCCAGATGCTTAGCACAAATTACCAATTTGAAATTCTGGCCATAACTGGCCATTTCAAATGCCGTAAGAAAGTCACGGTTGTACTAACAAGCAGGCCCTGTGCACCCGAGTTGGCCACCTGCCGATCTACTCATGCACCTTGATATGGAAAATGCTTGTTTGAAGGCGTCTAATGGGCAAGCTTTTTTTTTTTTAATGCATTCTTTCTAGGGACTTTTAAAAAATTTCACATGTTGATAGGTACCGGAAATGCGTTTGTTTGCTTTTACAGGAATTCCTCCAATGACTGCCTACAATAAGAATGGCCTGAAAATAGAGTTTACATTCGAGCGATCCAATCCCAAGCCCAACGTAGTGATTATTACCATCCATGCCTCTAACGACACGGAGGTGGAGATGACAGACTTTGTATTCCAGGCTGCGGTACCAAAGGTACGCCTCTGTCTTGCATGTCTAGTGCTTTGCTGTAGTCTGCATTATGCCCACCGTTGTTGTTGATTTATCGGCTTAGTATAGGCTATTATCAAGGGAAACTTGCATATCCTGTAGTTCTATACCCACCGTCCATTGGTCCACCCATAGAGCAACTCGGTAATGGATATTTCTGGGGCCGATGCGGTCGCTAGTATGGTGGTCCTGCGACTGGGGCAGCCCTTGTCTTCACGGTGTCTGTGTTGTGCCTCAGACGTTCCAGCTGCAGCTCCTCTCCCCCAGCAGCAATGTGGTCCCCGCTCTCAACCAGGGAACTGTCACGCAGGTGATCAAAGTGCTCAACCCACAGAAGGTGAGTCCTCCTCCATACCTTTTCCTCAGCATGGACTTTTAACAATGACCCCCCCCCCCACTCCACCCACACTTTTTCTTGTATGGCGTTCGTCTTAAGCAATGAAGCACTTTTATAATGCTGGATTTTTAGTAATGCCAATATATGCTAAAATATTGTCTAGTGGATATCGATATCGGTATAGCACCACATGTCAATAGTAACTGAAATTAAATTGAAGTTTTTCTGAAAATACAGAAAGGCATTGTTAAATCTTTTTGGGTTCGTTTGTTAAAGAAATTAGAAATCTTTATAATATAAAGAAATAACTTCTTTTTTTGTGTGTGTTCCCCAGCAACAACTACGAATGAGGATCAAACTGACGTACACCCACAAGGGGTCCCCTATTCAAGACCTGGCCGAGGTCAACAATTTTCCCCCTCAGTCTTGGCAGTGATGGCCTGCCTTCTCGCTCTTCAAAGATCCATCAAGGGAACTATGGGGTGGGAGGGGGGGACCACCCCACATGCCCTGTGTTGACACTGCAGACTGCTGTCTTGGGGTTGCAAGAGAAAGCAACTCTGAATCTCACTAAAACAAATTGACGACGATGATGATGATGATGATGATGATAGCGAAGATGTCAACCCTCAAACAAAAAAGAAAAGTAAAAATGTATCCATTTCCTGACTCTTTCAACTTTTGATTTCACCTCAAGTCTATGAAGATCTCCGTTTACAACAGGCACGCCTCTCACACATCCCCCTTTTTATCATTTATGCACACCCCAAAAATGAGTCATCCTGGAACTGCCCCCTATCTCGTTCTCACTGTGTCTGGAACATCCCGTTATCGGGGGTCGTCTTAATTTGTCATTGCACGTTTCCCCCCCCGAGTCTAATTGTAGGCGGGGGATAAGTTTCGAAAAAGATTTTGTAAACGGTTGGAATTTAAAAAATTCTTTTAAAAAAATCTTCAATTCATTAAATGTAACTTATGTCCATGTAGTTTGCACCTTATCTCATTCTCAATTCACCATGGAGGATGTCTTTCTCCTGATTGAGGTCATAAATCATCAATTTTTTGGTTTCAAGTTTGATATCTTGAGATTTACAATACAAATGTTCTGTGATAACCAGATGACTAGCTCTGTGCTCCTGGCTCTCACTCTACCTTCCCAATGTAAAGTGTTTAAAGATAATCATGGCTGTCATGTCGGATATTGAGGTCTGACTTGCACTTACAGAATTTTCTCTGCAAAGATTTTCTTAACTTAGTTACTGGAGTCTTTGGGTTGGGGTGAATACATTTCTTTGAGAATCTGGACCTGAACTACTTCTGCTGTAGCAGTGACCGGCTTTGATTGTTGAATAATTAAGGAAAAGAACCTGAGGTTTGTTTGAATGTGACAGTTTCTCGTATTTCAAGTCTGGAAGGAAGCTTTTGAATAATCGCATTCAATATTAAAGGGATGTCGGGGAAAAAAAAAACTACTTTGAAGCCTTTACGCATGGCTGAAGTGGGGGAATAATGTATGTCTTCACTCGTGGGACATGCATACTGGCTTTTAGTGGTGGTATACAGGCTTGTCTTGTGTGTAGTTGGCTGACTACAGGATCTTTCTATAGTCAAAGTGGTTGGCCACTTTTTAAATTCTGTTAGATTTACAGTTTTCACTTCATAATGTTATTCTGCCACTTCGTACAAAAGTTAAACATTGTTTTTACTTTGCAATTATGATTACAAATTTTGTAATCACATTTTTTCTTTTTTCTTTCTTTTTTTAAATTAGATGCCCCTCTGCTTTTATTCGCCAGGGTCGCCTACATTTTATTTTGATGATCAATGTTTCTGTTGGTTATTTTCAGTGAAGCAGTTGCGTTTATCGAAATGTCTTGAGGTTGTTAATTGAGCTTTGATGTTGACAGCACAGCTTTATCATGATTTGGCATAGCGCCCAAGACTAATCTAAAGATTGTGGGCAATGGATTATGTCAGCTGGTGGTTGGGTCTTGCATAAACCTTTTTCTTTCTTTTTTTCTTCTTCTCTCAAGCAGATTTTCTGCTCTGTTGGCATAACTTGCGTATGTCTAGATATAAAGCCTGTCTTGAATGTATTGCACCAAGGTCGGTTAAAACTTTGGATCCCTTAACCATCTTGTTACTTTTAAACGCGATCAGCAGTCTGGTTGTAGACATTCAATAAATGGGATATGTGGCCAGCAGTGACCATTTATGTCTTGCAAATTGCCTGATATATCGACGCAATGTGCCTTTTGCCGTAAGATATAAAGCTAGAGTTTTACCCGTGTGTATCCGTGCGGTTGCCGGGTTACGCTCGTGAATGACAGTCTGGGGTGGCTTGCGAGAGGTGGACAATAGGGGGAAATGGACCTTCTCTTTGATGGACATCTTAAACAATAGTTTTGTTTGAGTGCTTTAGTCAGGTGCCTGGTGTTGATGAACTAGGCTACCATGCTAACCAAGCTATCGAGAAATGTTAGTCATCAACCGAATACCTCACATTATTTTGTTAGTTATTCTGTGAAATCTTAACAGGAGCTGGACAATGAGCATGCAGCGCGTAGTGAACGTGGTTGTGTTCATCTATCTTTCTGACGTGAGCACAATGGCAAATTCCGTCACTAACATGCTGTTGAGTGGTTTTGTAGATCCTATGTGCTCAGAACCGCCAATATTTAATTTAATTTGTTCTGTAGGAAAGGTGTTTTGCTTTCACATGAATAATTCTAAATCGTCTTAACTTTCATGACCAAATCAGAGATGTAAGACGACGATAATTGGTAATTAAAATCTTCAAGAGATGCCGAGTGTATACAGAGAAAATTACTTTTTTTCCTTTTTTTTCCTTCCCGTTTGAATGACTAAATGCAAATCTTGGCTTTTCTGTATATATTTGTAGGCTTTTAGATGCATCAATTGTTCATCAACTTTCCTTTTTACATACCAACAGATTTCTGATTTGTTCACTAACACAACTGTATTGTCTGAAATGGATCATAGTGGACATCATAATGGCCTAAATTTATGGCGCTCTGTTTCCATGTATATTAAAGAAATGATGGTGTCTGCTGCCTGTGTATTGTATATAATTGTAAAAGTAAAATAAGTAAATAAAAGGTAAAATATAATATTGAAGACCCAGCTACAGAGTAGTTGGGGGAAGTAATTGTATACAAATACGGTTTATTCATATTTCTTGGAAGGATTAAGACAAACCTTAAGATGGAATTGGACCCTTAACGGGGTCAGCTGGCTTTAATTCCAACTCCCCTCTTCGTGGTTTAGTTGAAGTCGTTAACTACCTGGCATTTCTATGTGTGAATCGGACGCTCGCTGAAAGGGAGATTCAAAATCCGCAGATCCAGTGAGCTGCAAGGACTGGACTTTGAGTTTTCATGTTCTTCATCGAGGGGGAACGAGCCCCTTGACTGTAAACACGCTGCATAATACTGATTAGTCTAAAAAATATTTGATGCAATTGTTTTTGTTAGGACTAAGTGAGTAATTCATGACCTGCCCACACTTGGTCTTCTGAGCGCAATCGACTTGATTTAAAAAAAAAAAAAAAAAAAAAAAAAATCTTTTTTATTTTTTAGTTTAACAATTCAAATAAAACTGTTCAATTTTTCACTACCTGCACAACATTTGAATTCATTTTGGTAACCTCTGAACTTTGTGGAAGTGACAATGACTTCCTGCACCTTTAGATACAATGGCAGTAAAGAGGCCAGATGTGCTAATTGATGGCCAGGAGCGAGTCAGGAAAATGTCCAAGTTAGATACTGGGGCTGCGATTTTTGAGCTTATTACTTTTAATGTTTAATCAGAAGGAATGATTTGAGGTCAGTCAAGGGCTTGTTTCTCTTTCAGCTCTTGAATGGCATGAGCCTGCTCCAAAATAGGCTGCTTTCTCTTTTTAGTTGGTTTTTCTCTTTTGACTGGCTGTTAAACATGCCCCTGCCATTCTTTACCTCCTTATGCCTTACTTAAATTTGCCTGATTATCATTATGTTGGAAATGGGGGCTGTTGTCCTTGGAACAAAATCATTTGGGACAGGATGAAGATGAAGGCGTTATCCTACAGTATAGAAATATCTCTTTTTAAAAATAGGAATTACATGTACAATGCAAGACCTTTTTTTGAAAGAGCTACCCTTTTTTTTTTTTTAGTAAAAACAAAGGCAGGGACTGCATGCTGCTGTTGACTACTTTAAATCCGTCTACACAAGGGGTCGCTGTTTAACGTTGTGGACTTCGAAGAAAGGGGAAGCAATCCACTGGTCTTGTCTTGAGTGTTTTCTCTGTTCTGATCAGCCTGTATTTTCTATTGCTACTTGCCATATTATCGTTAATACATGTGCGAGGATGTTCTCAATATGAGAAACTGAAGCTTCAAAAGGCACCAGGAATTTTTAAAAGTATGTGTTGTGTAAATAGTCTAATTTGTACTCTGTAATATAACTATTCAAGAGAAACCTCCGTTTTAAAACTGCCATTGAAAATGTTCAGTTTAAACATCTGTATTAAATCAATTAATTCATTGTTTTTTTTTTTAAACTTATATTGGGTAATGTATATTATTTTAGAAACGTTAAAAAGACCTGCTGGGACGTCTTATTTTATTCGTTGTACTCATCTCCTTGATATAACAATATATTGAGATTTCGTAGTCTGTTTGAAGCCTCTTTACGGATTTCCCGTATGCTTCGACACAGAATTCGAGAGATCGTCACTGATACGCCAAGAGGATCGTGGAAACTAGACCGAAAATTACTATACTGAAAGTTTGTAAATGGTCAATTGGATGTTATTTTTCGAGTTCTGTTGTGTATTTCTGTATTTGGGTCGGCAGCGCTAGCGACAATAAAAGCTAAGTCGTTATAAGTACATTGTTTCGCTTTCATTTATGAGCAAGTTATGTCATCTGGTAACAGCTGCGTGTCAGACTTTATTTCCACGATTTTTAACGCATCTATGACTGAAACCTGGGAAACGCTTAGGTTCTAATGAAGACTCATTTTTAAAAACGCCGACCTAAAAAATTTAATTCTGTGAAAAAACAAAGCTATAATCTTTGTTAAACTGGCTGCTTAGGAACGGTTCAGTTGCTCCGCAGAAATGCTATTACGTCGACGGTAAAAGTGCGTAGAATGAGTTGAAACGCGTATCGCGAGTCGTGTTTCAACAGATCACAACCCTGTGGCATAGGCCCTCGTTCATGTAAAGTCTGACGCGCTGGAACTGACTGGAATTGGCAACCTATTTTTTGTTCAGTTCATTTGGATTTTCGCGTTTATTTCACGATCTCTTTAGCGGCTATTTTTAGCCCTATCGGAATCAAGTTACATAATTTGCTTTGGCAAGGGAAAGCAAACTAATATCCCTTCACATTTTTTAAAAGGTTCACAAATCGTTACTTTTTTGTACTACAAATACTAGACAAGCGACCGCTTCTAAATGCTTGGACGATTCTGGGTCTCTGATTTGTGATCTTCGTTTTTGATGTGCCTTTCAAGTGGATTTAAATCAAGGAAGTATTCGGAGAATAACCGTCTTGACAACTTGACAACATAAACCATTAAAATGTATTCTCCAAAAGAAATCTACGCCATGTAACACATTTAAGCAGAAAGAAAGGGGGGGGGGGGGGACTTTCTGTGAGCCTAAATCAGAAATATGAAAAGGTTGGAAAATGTAACTTAGCATGAAACGGGCAAGCCCCGCAGGCAACATATTATTGTTTACTGAACTGAATCAATGATGTTTTAAAATAAAACATAAATAGGCCATCGCGAAATATCCTAGATATAATACGAAGAGCAGGTTTTAAATCGTTTTCTCCGATTGGACAGCAGACGTGTTATCGAATTCGTATTGATCAAATTATAAACAAAAATTGTGATGAAATAACATTTTAAATATGTGATATAAACACAATCGTGAACACATTACGGTGGCGTACCACTAACTGCAAAGAGTGGAGAAATAATTATCATGACATTAGTTTTGCGTCTGCCTAATAGGTGTACTTGACAAATCCTAATGAATAATTCAGTAAGTCTCCTCCTCTCGGTGCAGCATGTTTAATAAGTAACCCTGCCTCTTTAATGTTTATTGATTAGGTCTGTTTGACAGCCGCGATTCAGTCTCATTATGGCGTCTTACCAGACGTGAATGGGATTTTTTGACCGCCCCGTGCATTGGAATTTACCAGGTGTAAACTACGACCATCTTTTTTGACTTTTTAAAATTTTAGATAACATCAATGTAAATGGAGGAGGAAGATAATCCGTCAGGGGCGGTGTCGAACACCGCTCCGGACCGAAAAAAACAAGGTGGTGTCGAAGATAGCGGGGCTTCTACCCGTTCCCTGCCGTGCACGGACCTTTACGAAACGGGATCTAATCAAGTGACAGGTCGTATCGACCACCCTGGACCCGGCAGCCGTGGTGGAACGGGAATTCGGGTTTTAAAGGTAGCCTACGTAATATTGTAATGCCACGCTAATATCATTCCATATAATTGAAAAGACTGCAGCAGCGTATCGTTCCACGAAGGGCCGAAGTACGTGTGATATCTCGGAACATGTTAATGTACTTTGCTGTCATTCGGGCTGTATTTTCTGTTTTCACAGGCTCCCTTGACGTCGTCATTGTGGTTTAAACTATTTAAATGTGTTCAAACGCCTCAGCGAATTCCCTGTGGTTATTGATAGCTAGCTATGTAGCTGTCGTTATCTGCTTTGCATCGCCTACTAGTGTAGGTTGTATCGAAATATTTTGACTTAATTGTCACTGTATCAGTCGAGATGTAGCTAGGTAACCTGTTAGCAAGCTATACATTTTTTTCATAATTTAGCCTGATTCTGATTGACGAGCTGACCTGTTAAAGAGAGCATAGAAGCCATTAAGATTCTGACCTCGATTGGAGGTAGTTTTTATATTATTTATATGACGAAATATGTAATTTTCATCAGTTTCTTTTAGTTTTAAATGACTGATTCGACTGAATATGCCATTTTATTCAGTTTCTTAGCGTTTTGATTCTGTCGTTAATATACGATCAAACATCAGAGTCGTGCGATATTTCGAACTCACAGTCTAATTATTATGTCCTGTTCTTTCGGCAGTTACAGTAATGTCCTTTAGAAAACACGATGGACTGGCAATGCTGATTAGCTTACTGTTTCCTCCCTTTTAATACGTGTACGTTAATCCCGCCATTATGTCACTGATTAACCCGTTACATTCTTGTGCATTTAACATGCATTAACAATTGTAATATGGTACAGAATTATTCTCTATCCAATAGGCTTTGGCTTTCTAGTAAAATTATGTCTACATCCAGTTTAAAATGTTAACGGGTGGACGCAACACATTGGAGATACATACGTCGTCCTTAATGTTAAGGTGAGGAAATGCCTCAGCATAAAATATTCTTCAGAGTTAAAAATGGAACACAAGGGGTCCGAAATACAAAGGTGAGTCAGCTCTATGTCGTCCCTGGGCATGTTCTGATTAAAAGAGACCGTGCCTGGCTTTTCGAAGATTTCAGTCTGTTATCGGTTCAGAGACAGGATCGTATTGATACATTCCTTCCTTTGATTTAATATGTTGAAAATGTAGTCCAATACATGTAATTATAATGGCAACATGGATTGGAGCTGATGAGTGGTGTAGTGATCAAGGTCTTGGCTCTTAAAAGTTTGTTGGTTCTGATCCTAGCACTGCTTTTTGATTTTTTACTTTTAGGTAAGGAGTCAAACCCAAATGGTTTCAGTGAAAATCACAAATTATAAACATCATTAAACTATATATAAAATATGATATGTGTAAAATTGTAGGTCTAGGTGGAGAGTATAGCAGTTTAAAAGAGTAATGTACCACTAGAGCAACCTGGTGTCACTGCTTACCATAGGCAGTGGATATCCCTTAATCCTTTAGTTTTTTGCTTCAGCAATACCAAGTCAGTAACGTTTCCAATTAAACTACCCAGCTCTCCTAGGCACTGTTGAGAAGTTAGTGTGAATGCCAGTTTAAAAAAAACGTTGTAAATATGAATGAATTGCTGTTTAATTTGTCCACATTTTAACTGACCGATAATCGACCTAACGGCCCAGCTGTGGCCCTATGGAGATGTTTATCCACCATGCCTAGTTGGCCTTTTTCTTAAAACAAGCAATAGCCTGTATGGCACGTGACCGAGTCTAATTAGAATAGCTATGGGTGGAATGGGCCCAGGTGCTATGTGCGTGTGAGAGAACGTGTTTCCACGTCGAGAGGTTCGCTCAGAGCTGTTCGGGTGGCCTGGCTGAGTTTGATGAAGGGAAGGGAAATGAGGCATGCTGGGAGGATGACTTCATCATTCTGACTATCCAACTAATCGTCCAATGTTAACCCCCCCCCCCCCCCCTCAAAAAAGCAGGCCCCAGTACATACACTACACAAGGGTGTCTGTTTGCTCTGTAAATATTTGAGTCCCCATGGTGCTGCCTTTTTACCTGCAAGGGCAGTGAATACAGGCCTTTTCCCTGTGTGCTGTGCCTCTCTGGGAGGCTAGGGACCAAGGTCTCTTTATATATCGTCACCGTTTTTGAAGCATGGAATAACCTAGTTGCTCCATGAGTTAGACCGCTGACATGTAGAACAGACATATTAGTTTGTGGGGTGAAGTGTACTTCTGTAATGCTTTGTCTCTTTTATTGCGGGGCGGGGCGCTGGGCTTTGTTTTGTAACAGGCTAAAAGTGCAGATTCACAGTGCGTTTTTGAATTCTAGTTCTTTATGCAAAAGATGAGGCCATGCCATTCATTGAATTGTAATGGGCAGTACCTCAGTGCCTGTATGCTGAGCTATCTGCCTAAGTCCTTTCTGTTTGTCTTGCTTCCCCCCCCCCCATCAGCGGAACATGAAGCGGAATGGGAGCCAGGGCTGTGTGAGCAGGAAGACCCGGTTTGGATCCCGGGAGCGGGACTGGCTGAAGGGCGACTCCCAGCGAGGTTGCATATGTCTGTACAGTGTAGCCGATCCCCAGACCCCTTCCTTGGGGCCCCAGGCCTCCTCCTCCTCCTCGTCTTCATCGCAGCCGGACCTGCGATTGGTGCTCTGCTCCACTCGAACAACAGCGGAGGAGCTCTGTGCCCAGGGCAACGGCCAGAGCCTTTACCTGCAGCTTCACGGAGACCTGCTCAGGTAATGCTCACCTGTCCAGGTAACACTCGCCAGTCTCATATCCACAGAGACTGTTCTTCAGGTAGTAGTGAAACCAAATGGTAGCTGCCGACTGCCCCATTAAAATTCATCTTGAAAAGTTTTTAATGTGACACCAAACGTTGGTCATTTTTAATAGCTAGGGGGGAAAAAAATGAAAACCAAAATACCCATGTATTATTTTGCCCATCTGCTAGCATAAAAAATGAAACAACTGACCTGTGATGACTCTGTAAACCATTTCCAACAATGCTGAACATTGTAAACGTGATAAGTATGTTTTATTAGCACTAACAGTAATAAACCATGAGGTAGTGTGTTCAACACATTAGATTGCTTTGACGAGTACTGTAAATGCCTTATGACCTTGGATAATATGCAAGAAGATCATAAAACTGTAACCTTAAACAAGTAGTTACAAAAAAAAATCAACATCAACTTTGCATATGTGGCAAAGCAGTGCTGTAGGTAGGAATAAGCACGTTGTTATTGGTGATGCCCTGTTTACAGGTAGCTGCTATGCATAAGTAGAGGGTTATTTAACTAGCCTTTGTAAAAAATAATTGTAGTAGATATAATGATGGTAAGTACTTCCATCTTCATGGTGTAATTAGTGCGTAAAGCATTTGAAACTTCTGCTCTGGAGAAACTTGAACGCGCTTCCTGCACTCTCCTCGGCATGGCAGCAAACTGGTTTACCAAAACACATAGGGGCAATGCTGGACCAAGATCTCAAATAATTTATATGGTAGAGCCGGAATGATCTTTTGTACGCATGAGAAGTGTTTTCTGTTTGGAACCACATTCTAGAAGGTATCATTGCTATTACTCTAAAAGGGCTTCAAACTAAGGACTTCATCAACATATGCTTGGTATTTAACTGAATACGTAAAACGTTTATGTCCTGCAAACCGACAATCTCTGATGCACTTTCTGATGAGATTGTTATCCGAGCTGAGCTGGATAGTCCGTGATTTTGAGTACTTTGACCATTCGAACGGCTGAATGTTTACCAAAGCCAATCAGGACAAGCAGCTGCCTCGAGTGTAAGGCAGGCCATCTGTGTCCGCCTGGTCACCAATCCGTTCCCGTAACAACAGTTTTGCATGGCTTTAAGAAGAATGCCAACTGACCCGCAATTGCACAGAAATACTGGTGAGTGAAGCACCTAATGCCTCCGGTTCCTCTGTTCCCTTTTCCAGTGATTTGTTAGTGTGTGTATG
>JAOVYW010000007.1:5609753-5623264 GCA_025775045.1 Hiodon tergisus | reverse complement strand
ACTGTGTGTGTTTGTGTCTGTGTATGCGTGTGTGAGTATATCCTAACTGCGTTCCCTCTGTGCTGGGTAAACAGACTGTGTGTGTTTGTGTCTGTGTATGCGTGTGTAAGTATATCCTAACTGCGTTCCCTCTGTGCTGGGTAAACAGACTGTGTGTGTTTGTGTCTGTGTATGCGTGTGTGAGTATATCCTAACTGCGTTCCCTCTGTGCTGGGTAAACAGACTATGTGTGTCAGTTCTGGCTGTGGACCGCTTTGGGGACAGCGCAGCGGCCGCCTATGGCATCTTCGACGGGGACCGCAACGAGGAAGTTCCCCGTCTGCTGCAGTGCACCATGGGAGACGTGCTGTCGGAGGAGATCCAGCACTCCGTTGTGGATAGTGTGTACATGTGTAACACCTTCCTCACATCACACAGGTATGGTTCAGTCCACTCCTACACATCCTCACACGCACCACTCCAGTCAGCCCTGGGTCCTGGGTCCTTCTCCGATCTGTAACCGGCAAATACGCAAATAGTTTGTTAAAGAACGTGCCCTCCCCACACTAAAGTCGGCCGGATACCTTGCCACCCATTTTGAAATCCAGACACCCCTCTTTCAATTACGACAGCCCATGTTGCTTGTCGATCTTACCATAAAATGAATGGACGTTCGCGTTCCCATGGCTTGGGCGTGGCCAGCTGGCTCGTGGTTAGTAATGGCTCTGACTCGCCCACAGGGGGAGGACAGGTGGCTGCGCATTTAGCCACCTCCTTTCTATTGCCAGCGATAGATACAGACACAGAACTGGTTCTAGCACTCACTCTCATCCCCCTTTGAAGACGTAACAGTACATGTTGCGTAAATCTCCGTCACTATGGATAAAAGGTGTAGTCTGTAGAAGGGATGCCTGGCTTTCTTTCTTCTTTATCTATCTTTTGCTTTTTTTTGGGTGAAACGACTTGGAGAATGTCAATTACCAGTCGGTATTCTAGCCATGGATATTGTCACTAAGAGCTAATAAGTTAGCGTTTCCTTTTCACACAGAATTTGATATCCACACTGCTGCTGGGGGCTATGAGTGACTGTAGCCACAAACCCCACCAAGTGATTTAGGTATCTTAGTCAACCTGAACTGCTAAGTAGACAGATAGACACAGATTCACTCTAGGTTCCTCAGGGCCCCTCTGCTTCATCCTCTCGTGTGCTGCAGGAAGCTGGGTGTGGCCGGGCAGAAGCTGGGGGCCTCCGCGCTGCTCTGCTACTTCTACCGCGAGCCGGCGGACCCTGCCGGCAGCTTCAGCCTCACGCTGGCAAACGTGGGCACCTGTCAGGCCGTGCTGTGCCGGGACGGGAAGCCCCTGCCCCTCTCCAAGGTGTTCAGCCTGGAGCAGAGCGCCGAGGAGATGGAGAGGGTCAAGCAGGGCAAGGCCATAATCACGGAGGTACCGTGTGTGTGTGTGTGTGTGTGTGTGTGTGTGTGTGTGTCTGTGTCGGTGTCTGTCTATCTGTGTGTGTGTGTGTGTGTATCTGTGTCGGTGTCTGTCTATCTGTGTGTGTGTGTGTGTGTGTGTGTGTGTGTGTGTGTGTGTGTGTGTGTGTGTGTGTGTGTGTGTGTGTGTGTGTCTGTGTGTCTGTGTCGGTGTCTGTCTGTGTGTGTGTGTGTCTGTGTGTCTGTGTGTCTGTGTCGGTGTCTGTCTATCTGTGTGTGTGCGTGTGTGTCTGATTGGGTAAAAAGACCAGTCTCAGCATTACTGGATGAAGGTATAACCATGGCTAGCTTTATAACAGGGTCTAAAAAGTCCAGGAAGAAAGCTAGCCTCTGTACTTTTTTTTTCCATTCACAAGCTGGTTTCAATTTAATTAAAATGCGATTAGTAGGGTTAACAGAGTGCTTAGAAGCGAAATTGCCCGTGTAATGCAGAATATCCTGTAATAATAACGTGTAATTATCACTTTTAATATATACTTAAATGAAGCCGACATAGACATTTGTGTCTGGAATGCACAACTGTACACACTGTAAGGTGTGTAAGGTTCTATGTATATGTTTTACATATATTTAAACTTTCCTGCAGTTTTGCTGACCCGTTCAGTTCTAAATGTACTTTACTATTTAATGTGTATCTGACTTTGGAATGTAAATAATATAGAAAAGATATTTTTGTACATAATTCAGGTAAATTTATTGATTTATTTATATATATTTTTCTACTAAATCAGTGTTCGGACAGATTTGTTAACATTGCGGATTGATATTTAGTGTGAAATGCGTGTGATTTGGACCCTGATTGGATCCTGCCATGTCTTACAGGACAACAAGGTGAGCGGTGTAACCCGCTGCTCACGCCTTCTGGGATGCTCCTACCTCTTCCCGTGGGTGCTCCCCAGACCCTGGGTCCGCACGGAGCCGCTCGGCGCCCAGGACCAGTTCCTCATCCTGGGCAACCGGGCGCTGTTTGAGAGGGTGTCGTACGCTGAAGCCGTGAGCACGGTGCTTGCAGTGCGGGATCCGCGGGCCGCCGCCAAGAGGCTTTGCACCCTGGCTCAGAGCTACGGCTGCCGAGACAATGTGGGGGCGGCCGTGGTGGCCCTGCGGCTAGGGGAGGACAGCTGCACCTGTGAGCAGCAGCCCCCCGGCCCTGGGTTCGAGGGGAAGGCAGGAGGCGGAGGGGCGGCCATCCCCATCCCCGTGCCGCTCCTGGGCGACCCAGCCTACCCTTCTTCTAGCAGCGGTATCGCCTCCGAGTTCAGCAGTGAGATGTCTGCCTCGGAGGTGGGCAGCGAGGCAGGCTCCACGGCCTCTGACGAGCCCCCCTCGTCTGGCCCTGCCCTCCGACCTGAGCGGCGCTGCAGTCTGCACCCGTCAGCTGCCCCTAGCAGCACAGGGGGTGGCACGGTCCCAGGGGGCACCGGTGGCATCGCCCATCCTGGGCTGTTCCAGCGCCAGCCATCAAGCGCGACTTTTTCCAGCAACCAGTCTGACAACGGGCTGGACAGTGACGATGAGGTGCCACTTGAGGGCGTAATCTCCAATGGCAGCAAGCTGGAGGTGGAGGTGGACATCCACTGCTGTGCTTTTCAGATCCGTTCGGGAGGCCGGGACAGCTCTGACGGGAAGGAGCCCCCCCATTACCAGCGGGGCCCTGGCTACCACAACGGTGGCTTTGGTGAAAAACTGCGGCACCAGAACCACGTGGTGGTGTCCACCGCCAACGGCTGCCTGCTGGCCGTGTGTGGGAGAGAAATCTCAGACCTGAAGAAGTCCCCCTCCACCTCTAGCCTCTTTGCGAAGAAGCTCTCCAACGGCTCTGTGGTTGCTTTGGAGGACAGCCACAATCTCATCGAGGTGGCTCTGGAGGCCCCCAAGAAGAAGTCGGGCTATTTCTCCGCTCCAGCTCAACAGGACCCCGAAGACCAGCTGGTGGTCCCACCAAGCCTGGAGCAGGATGTCTGGGAACAACTGAGGAATCAAAACCTGGTGGTCCCTGGACCCCCACCCTTATCAACTCCCCCATCTACCAGAGACTCTGACTGGGAAAGCCCCCACCCCCCTCAGCTGCCTCAACGGGAACTCACCGCAACTGCTGATCTTCAACCGGAGGTCTATGACACTGCCCTCTAGTGGGTAGTGAAGCACAGAGCCACACTGTGACATCCCAGATGACCAGTGGGATATTCCAGTTCAAGTAATATGTTTTTAAGCTGAGAGTAGTGTAAGAATTCTTCTTCTTGTATCTGATTGATTTCAGTATTAGACTGTTTACCAGAAGATCATATCTCGGTGAATTATTTACTGTGGAAAAGCAAATTAATTGCACAAGGCCAAACCTTTCAGCTTGACCTGGAATATCTCATTTTGTGTGACATGCAAAAAGCATTAGCAACATTTCCCTTTACTTATACGTTCTCCTGCTGTACTCAGCCTTATTTCTGTTAATTTGTGATCGCACAAACCTCCTGTCTAGAGGAATCCGGAAGCTCCTTTGGTGTCGTTTTAAAAAAAGAAAAAGAGAGATGAAAACGGAACAAAGTGCCTACCCCAGATCACTCTAGATCACTCCAGATCATTCTAGATCACTCCACACTAGGAGTGTCTAAGATTTCCCTTTGCTAGCACCCAGGGGCTTCTGGAGAACTGAAGTATTTGACCTGTGGCAGGTTCAGGGTTAGTCCCCTGGCATCACTGTGGCCGCGAGCAATGACGTGACCAGGTTCTCAGCGTAGCGGTTGGCGTCCACAGTTGGCTAAAGCCGGGTCAGGGCTGGCTGGCGCTAGCCTGTGATGTCACAGCTCTGGTGGCCTACAGGAGCGTCAGTGAAAGTGTTTATACCAAAGCCAGTGAGAAAACCAACCTCCTCGTGCCGCATGTGCTGAGTTGTAAGATGAAGGGGAAATGGAGCCGGGGGGTAAGGTGAGTGGAGTTCTATCATAATTAAATCGCCGTCGATGGAAACCTAGTTGAAGGTGTCAGTTCAGCATAAATCAGAACTAGTGTTTGATTCCATTGAACGTCTGTATTGACACTATAGTTTTGCATGGGTGAGGTGAGCCCCGAGCAGGCCAGCGAGTTGCTGGCAGAGACGTGATCCACATTTCTGTTTTCCAAAGTCTGGCTAACCGCCTCCTGTTGTCCCAACCCCACCGCTCGTGCCTCTCCGAGGTTAGATTATGCATTCCATGTTAAATCACACAATAACCGTGGCGTTTAATGGACTGATTTAACCCAACGAGTGCTAGTGATGCATCTCTATAGACCTACCAGACCAGAATGCTGGACTGACTTATACACACACCACAAGACATGTAGACCATAGAAGGCACTGTATCAGTAACCTTTAGAGGGAATGTTCTGAAAAGAACAACATTCCGTTTTTGGTCTGTTTTAAAACTTTAAAAAAGTTTTATGGATGAGCCATGAAGATTGAAGGAATAGGGGCCAATTTGATCATCTGTTTCCACACTGTGTTTATATCACGGAAACTAAAACATAGAGGAGTCCCCCAAAAATGTATTGGAGGAGACCCCTCAACCTGAAATCTCTGGCTGGGGAGTTATTTAGTGTTCAACACCTTGAGAAATCTAAACGAAAAAGATTTTCCCTGTGTCCGTCTGGACTTAAATATTCTAATGCTGGCACTTTGGTGACCATGTATTAAGCTTTTCAATGATAAACTTCAAGTACAAATGATGTGTTCTATAAGAAGTTCTATAAGAACTGGAGACATTTATGTTCAGTAACAAGAAATTCTGCATAATCACACAAAGTAGACAAAGTAACTATTAAAAAAAATACATCCCTTATATATTTTTGCATACTGTTATAAGAAAAATGTCATTAATTATGTATGTATGTTTGTATATTGTGAACGTTGTAAGTGTGGTACCAAGAAAACTATTTTAGCCATGCAGTTTGCATATTTCATGAAGACAAAAGCTGTTTGATGCATTTTACTTTTTCAAGAAGGGTAGATGGTGAGCTGGGCTGTGTATAGAGCAAAAGAAGGAGATAAACTGTGAAGCCCTTTTACCAGTAATGGTGGTGGTGGTGGTTTGCACTTTATAAGCCTGCCCAGTGACTGACATCTGGCGTTAATCAGCTGTGATACGAGACTGTGACAGTGGAAAATAAAAAATGATGGGACCCCCATCCAGGTGGTTTTCCAGATGTCCTTTATCAGAAATCAGCTTCAAAATTGTGAGAAAAAACTTGATTAGTTTAATTAGGGCAATAATTGGTTCATTTCAAGTGCTTAAGTCCCTGACTGGAACAAAAACCTGTACATGCAGGGGTCCTTCTGGACCAGGATTGGGAAGTCTGTATTAGGGTTCACAGGGCCACCTGGAGCTCATAGTTGTGAACTGCGGTGATTGGCATTATGCCGTCTTTGTGCCTGAATGGTTTCCATTCCAAACAGTGCAACTAGAGCACCCCGTTTAAAAACCTCCTTCGGTGAGAGAAGTAAATCCAGTACACCTTTGGTGTTGCCTTGGTCAGTCAAAAGCAGGGCTAAAATGCCCTCTGACAAACATAGAAATACACAAGCCTATGCCAGGGTGGTTGCTTTATAGTTCAGATGAATTGTGGGCATGTTATGCCGTTATTCAATTATCAAAAGGGACACCTGCCAGAGATACTACTACCAATGAGAATATGCCCCTGTCTGACACTGTCACCCGTCACCTGAACTCAACAGGCACAGCTGGCTGTTCTTAATGGTGGGGTTAATGGCAGCCCCAGTGGCAAAATAAAGGCACTTTTGTATGTATGGTGGGGTTGGGAGGTGTGCTACAAAACGGTTATGTGTTTTAGTTTTTGTTTTTCGGTGAGCTAAGTATCTCTTAATGGCGATATTCACCTTGACAAACCACAAAAAAGTGAGACAACCCCAACCCTTTTTTGCCATTGATAGAAACGCAGGTTAACTTGATCAGGGGTATCATGAAGCCCTAAGACTAGGACAAGAACGCTGCTGTTGAATCCTTCATGTCTCATGGTGTAATGTCTCACTCCAGAGCTTTCCTGCAAGATACAACCCACGTCCCTTTTAAACTGACGATGAAAGGAGACTGCCTGGATTTCCTGTTTTTTGGGAAAAGGCCAATGTCTTGGGCTGTGGGACATCATGGAGGTATTTGTGTGTGTGTGTGTGTGTTAGAGCTGCAATTGTTTAGGTGCCACTGGTTGCTGGGGTGTGCGCTGTCATAGCGGCAGGGAGCGAGGGCGGGGGTGTGTGCAGCAGACCACCATTTACGTGAGCCCACTCAGACTGTTCTTGTGGCCTTAAAACGGGTTTGCACCCATTTAGTCCTGGTGGCTACGCGAATGGGCTGCCCTGTGCTTCTCATCTCACTTCTCATTCCTCATTTGCTTACTTGGATTATTTAAATAAATAATTTTTTCAGCCTTCAAGGACTGAATTTAGTGCCCCCACTGGAAACAAAAGAATCTTTTCAAATCTTTAGCAAAGGGGCAGTGTGTAATAATATTACATTTTGACATACTGTATACAACATGATTTTTTGTGTTCATACTGTTTTCCTATGTTTTTATAAGTGTAATTCATTTTTAAATTAATGGTAGGGATCGTATATGAAGTAGTAATGTAATTCAAGCTATTTTTGGGGCCCTTTGATGCACCTTGTATGCATCAGGTGTATAAGTATACATGCAAACAGATGCACTAGAAATCAAAAATCCTAGGTCTTGAGCTGAGATTGCTGTTGATTTTATTTGTCAATTTGATCTGATAAGTCCTCTATAAGTCCTCGGCCAATAAAAGGGACGCCTGGTGTTAATGAGCCAATTGTGGTATTGCTTTGCGGCTGTATGTCTGTCAGCACAAAATATGCATTTTTTTAAGTGGTACAATGTTCCTGGTATGGAAAGCCAAAAAATGATAATAATTTAACTTCTGGTTATTTAATATTTTTTATTTGCTTTGGATTGTGTACCTTTGAGGAGGCAGTGTCTTAAAACGAGCCCCAAGGTTCCAGCCACACCGCAAATGACGATGGAACCTGGCTTCCGTGTGTGCTGCCGTTTTTTATTTTTTATTTAGACACCTTCTTTGCCTCTGACACATTTTACAGTCAGTATTATTACATTATTTGCATGATGTACAGGCACACTCTATGCGTGGGAGAATAGTTCTGTGGGGCCTCCATGTGCACAAACCCAGCAATCTCACAGACAGAAAGGGGGCCTCTGAGCTGAAGCAAAACTAAGTTTCTTTCATTGCACACGTATCGGTTTCCTGCATTGCTTCATGCGTGCCAAATCGTTATGGCGATAACCCTGTCTCGCTTCTCGCTGTTGGTGGAGGCCTGTGGAAAACGAGCAGAACCCCTACACAATGGTGGTTGCTAATGTGGCTCTTCTTATATATGCAAAGTATTTGACCCATTTCTGCATAGTATTATGATGTGCAGCCTAAAACTTGTGTGTGTGTGTCGCAGTATATCCTAACAGTGTGAAATGCTAAGTGCAGTATTCTGCCTTTCTGGGTCCACCTTTTTCCATGGAGAGTCTTGTATGGTTCTTGTAAAGTAGCTGATTAAAAGAGTTTAATGTATTCTGTGAGTGAATGTGCTTGCCTCTCTAAGTTTCAGCCAAGGCAAACCCTCCTGCGGGTCTCGTGTGCTCCTGCAGCCAGAAACTAGTTTGTCGCAAAAATGCCTTAGCAAAGTGTTATTCTCTGTTATACTGTTAGCCTGTTTCTGTCCTTTCTTTATGTAACCAAAAAGTTTACTTACACAAACAGTGGCCAGAGGTACAATGTGAAGTAAGATCAAGGTAAGATTTGGGTCATTATGACAATGAGCCACATAGATGTATAATACTGTAAACAAATTAATATATTTACATATTTATATCTCAAGGTGAGTGGGTGGAGAAAGAATCACAGGGTACATAGGTGTAATGGAAAATAAATTCCCTTTAATTCTTACAAAAGAAGGCAAGGAGTTGTTTGATATGACCAGCTTACCATCATTTTATGTAAACTTATGTTAGCTTGGTGTCATATTAAAGGAGGGGCATACATTTAAGCAGAGATGTTTGTGTGAGTGTGTGTGAGTGTGTGTGAGATTTGACTCCTAATTTGCATAACGTTATGGTAACTGCTGAAATGGGTGGGGTGTTCTAATCATCTGACATGTGACCAAAGTAAACATTGTTAATTCATCTCTTATTTGTGAAAAAATTATTTTCTAGAAATGCCTAAATATTTTCTCTGAATGCCAAGAAAGCTGAGGTTTATTTTTGTACTTCCATCGTTTCATGCCGATTTATAGGTCCATCTTTTCTTCGGAATTTAGGATTTAACGATCCACTCATCTATTCTCATACATCGAGGTACTATTTTTTTTTTGGAAATATATAAATGTATTTGTCTCAAGCATGCCCGATATAAATATATATATGTGTACAGTGCATATAGAAATGTGACTAATTTGTACAAAAATAAGATTTATGTTAATAAGGCATTGTTTTAACTATTCTGAGCATACACTATTTTTATGTTTATATTTTAGCATGCAGAAAACTGCTGAATATATTCCAAATCTGTTATATATTGGATGTAATTAGTTTAGAAAATACTATGTTATAGGATGTTGTTATATTATTTAGGAAAGAGAATAAATGAGAGCACTTTTGCCAGAATTGGAATTGTCTGGATTGGAACGGTGGGTGAAAGTTGATCATTTTGTTCCAGATGCTGCTATGACTAGTTTTGGGCAGAAAAGATGTATTTTTTGATCACCTTTTCAGCCAAAGTAGCAATAAAAATTTATACTGTGACAGATTCTTTGGAAGAGTTATTTGTGGATAGGTTGGGGGACAACATTCTTTAGGAATTTCTTGCACAAATGGTCGACGTTACCTCTGCTCTACTTTAATGTAATGCTCTGATTGAACACTCAGTAGGAAAAACAGAACAGCCATGCAATTTTAAGTAAAAAATAAATATTTGCTTCTTTTTTTTTCCCTTTTAATTTTACCCAACACATTTTGTTCCTCACTGTGGAAAATAGCCATGCTGTGGTGCACAGCAAATGCCATAGTTCACTTAGAATTTAATGTAACGGGGGCAATCACCAGAGAGGTCATGTGAACGTATTGTGTGTCCCATCGGTACACAGCCAATCTGCTCACTGCAATGAAAATACAGTAGTATAATGTAAAACAAACTAATAAAAAGCTTCTGTAATGCAGAATTCTTGAATTGTACATTCCAGTAATTATTCTGATTGTAATAATCTGGAGTCCTTCTACTTACAGACTAAGGGAAACAATGGTTCATATTTATAATGTGATCGTTTTAGTTTTGTAGATACGGTTTGTGAACCCTTTGGAATGACCTGGATTCCTGTATTGATTACTCATAAAATGTGGTCTGCTCTTCGTCCAAGTCACAATAATAGACAAACACAATCTGACTAAACTAATAACACTTAAAAAGTTGCATTATTCTTGAAGACATTGAGTAATCATTCACAGAGCAAGGGTTCATTTACTTTTTCCAACCTGAATTTAGATCCTCCTTTAGCAGCAACAACCTCCACCAAATGTTTCCTGTAGCTGCTTATAAGACTTGCAGACGGTTGAGGATGAATTTTGAACCATTCCTCCCTTGAAATTTTTCCTTTCATCAATATTTCTGGGTCGTCTTGATTGCACAGCCCGTTTCAGGTCACGCCACAGCATCTCAATTGGGTTAAGGTCAGGACTCGGACTTGGCCGTTCTAAAACATTAATCTTTTTCCTTTTCAGCCAGTCATTGTATCCTTCTATGAAGGCCATTCTTGTTCAGTGTTTTTCTGATAGTGGACCCATAAACGGATATTCGAGGTCTTTTGCGGTTACCCTTGGGTTCTTTCTTACCTCTTTCAGGATTGCCCTTTGTGCTCTTGGAGTGATCTTCACAGGACACCCACTCCTAGGGAAAGTAGCAACAGTCCTGAATCGTCTCCATTCATAGACAATTTTCCTTACCGTGGATTGATGAACACCCAGGTCTTTAGCAATGCTTTTGGAACTGTTTCCAGCTTTGTGGATCTCTATAATGCGTCTTCTAAGGTCTTGTGAAAGTTGTTGGCTGATGGCAATGTTCACACTAACCAATCTTTCTGGAGAAGAACAGATTTGTCAGTAACGAGGCTTTGTATGCCTTTATTTAAAGGACAGGGCACCTGTGCAACTCACACCTCCAATCTAGTCTCTTTAATTTAAGCACCCTACTCCGAATTAGCGTTTGGAGAAATGGTTAACCCAGAGGTTCACTTACTTTTTCCAGCCTGCACTGTGAATGATTACTAAATGTCTTCAAGAAAAATTTGAAAAGTACAACTGTTTGTGCATTATTACTTTAGTCTGCTTGTTTTTGTCTATGATTGTGACTTAGATGAAGATCAGACCACATTTTATGACTAATCAATGCAGAAATCCAGGTAATTCCAAAGGGTTCACAAACTTTCTTGCAACTGTTAAGCAGGCTGTCCTCTATGCAAGTAGCTCTGCAGTGCCATGGCATATTGAGTCATACCTGTGGAAGGGATATTGAAACAGACAATACAGGATTGAGAGAATGCTGCAGGTAGGGTGATGTGGACTGCATAAATCAGAACTAAAGTGTTTCAAACCACTGCCCTATTTGATTATTTTATTTTGTTTCCGGAATATATGAATGATTTCAGGAGGTTTCTCTTATTTTAAATGCTGTTAAGCCCTGTAGGTTCGATTGTGAGACAGAGGAAGTACACACAAGGCCTACATTTCAGTTTTTGGGGGAAGGGAGCCACTCACTTGTGGGGAGAGCTCTACAGAGCCCCCATTGTTCTCTGTTCAGCCAACTGACAGCAAGATAGTATGCAGTGTTAGACAAGTACAGGTAACACTGTTTGTCACCACTATATTTCATTAAATGTAGGTGTATAAAAGGGCTATGTGTAATAGGCATAGAGTAAACTGGAAAGTTCTGTGCCCTTAGTGTAAGCATTTAGCTCTGGTGATTAACACTAGGTATGGAAAATAAACCAATAAATGTATTTAAACAAATAAGACACTGTTTAAATAAAAATGACAAGAAACGTAGTTTATTATATTTAAAAAGCACTTTGCTACAATCTGTTAAGAAAAGGCTACAGAGGTGTAGTGTATATTTCATCAGCTCTCCTTAATGATGTACTGTAGGATAGATGTGTTTTGAGTATGTTGACAAGGTTACCGACAGTGAAACCTACTCTAAATAAAACATTAGCTGTTCCTCTAACTGTTTTATCTCTACTCAAATCCAAACAGTCCAAAAAAGGAACCCGTTAAAAGTTTTGATTGTCTTGAGACCTCTTCCGCTCCCGAACAGCCCTGAATGCTCGGATGGCAAACACCGTGCCAAATGAGAAGGCAATGACCCCCAGCACCCCGAACAGCCCTCCGGCAATATCTGCCCCATGAAGCTTGCACTCAAATCCCTGGTGTCCTTTGCTCTTGTACATCGCTTCCCTCTCCTTGCAGATATCCGAGTCGTAGGTCTCCTGCAGCTTGATAAAGTAGAAGGCCATGGCCGGGATGTAGCCCAGGGCGATTAGTCCGTCTATCAGCGCCTCCAGCAGCAGCACCCCCGGCCAGCGGAACGGCACAGTCAGGACGCCCAGGAGCAGCAGGAAACTGGCGTACCCCATCAGTGCCCCACCACACGCCATGGTGAATATGTAAGGAGGCACCTTGCGCTGGTAAAACAGGATGTCCAGCTCCTTCACCCGCTGGGCATCTGCACCTGTGAAGGCGTTGGCACCGCCAAAATAGTAGGCGTAGAGCCCCCCCAGGCTGGCCAGGTCCTTATAACCGCCTGACGTGTTGTAGGACACTCCAGCGCAGATGACTAGCAGCATGTTCAGGAGGAACTCCATTCCCTGGCATAAGGCTGCGTGGCACCATACAAAGGTGGAGAGGAGGACAGACATTAGAAACATACCAAGTTACACAAGGTCCATCTGAGAGACTCTTAACTGTTCCTTTTAGTAAAGGTTTAATGTTCCTTCTTTGGATTACTAAATGCCACTAATGGTACGATGAGGGAAATGCAAGCTTTTTTGTGCCATTTTACTTGACTGTTAGTAAAATAACAGGAAATCATAGATATGATGCTTCATGTACATTTTTTGCTTTGGTGGCAGCTGAACAGTGAATTTCAGACAATCGTTCTGAAAGCAAACACAGTCCAAGAGGCTTGATCACATGACTTGCTTTTTAAAAACGGGAATAGCCACATTCCTACTCCGCCTTCAACTCTTCGGTGAAAAGGAATTTAACAGAAAAGCCGTCATACAGAGAAGTCTTTACCATTTAAAAAAGGATATTAACACACTGGCCGGGAAAAGCTGTTGTCTTGATTTTGTTTCAGTAGTTGGTTGATTCTCACCTCACTCAGCTCTCATACCACACCATAAGCCTCTGACTGACTTATTTGCCTACATTTTAATTGTTTTTATTCTAGGTACACTTAAAATGTTATGCCAAGCCAGAAACATGTGTTTATAATAACACGTATCCTTTTTCTTTGGAGGGAGAAAGAAAGAAAACAACTTGCCTCTTGCAGTACATAGGTACCTCAGGTTGTAAAGTACTTGTCTAGGCTCCGGCTCGTATTGTTCCATTTCACTGGGGGGCACTGATGTTTCCGAGTATCTTTAAAAAGCACAAGAGAGATTAACATTTGAAGAAAGGTGGGTGACAGGATATCCTTTGAGCCAGTGTACCCACCATAAAATGCATCCACCACTGAGTCAAAACACAAACCTTGCTTTAGTTGGGTCATAATCTAGCTTGTAGAACCCGCGACCCCTCCCCCCTGTAAAATGTGTGTGAAGCCTTCACTCTTACGTTTCCCAGTGTGCTTGGCGAGGGTGACCTCGGAGGTCAGAGGGAGAGTCCCTCTCTCCCTCCCCGTAATGACGGGGGTCCTCGACTGTACTTCTGGGGCCGTACTTGTCCCTCTTTTCGTCGTAACGACGGGGGTCCTCGACTGTA
>JAOVYW010000007.1:5579432-5600457 GCA_025775045.1 Hiodon tergisus | reverse complement strand
ACAGCCAGACGTAGGAAGAGCCCCACAGCCAGATGCTAGAGGAGCCCCACAGCCAGACGTAGGAAGAGCCCCACAGCAAGATGCTAGAGGAGCCCCACAGCCAGACGTAGGAAGAGCCCCACGGCCAGACGTAGAAAGAGCCCCACAGCCAGATGCTAGAGGAGCCCCACAGCCAGACGTAGGAAGAGCCCCACAGCCAGACGTAGAAAGAGCCCCACAGCCAGACGTAGAAAGAGCCCCACAGCCAGACGTAGAAAAAGCCCCACAGCCAGATGCTAGAGGAGCCCCACAGCCAGATGCTAGAGGAGCCCCACAGCCAGATGCTAGAGGAGCCCCACAGCCAGACGCCAGAGGAGCCCCACAGCACACATGTCCAAGAATGTCCAGATTAAATGGTCTTCATCCCCAATGAGAGAGCCCCCAGCTCAGCTGCTAACATAATAAGGATGGTACCAGGGCCCACACAAATGGCAGTGATTTGATTATAAGATAAAGGTGATAATCAATTGAGAATATCAGTTCAAATAAATACCAATGAAAACATTGTTTCATTTAAAATTTTCCTACATAAACATGATTTATGACACCCAAGTCTTCATCATAGTTATTTAATTTATTTAGTTTTAAAAAAAATCCACTATCACAAAAAACACTTCCATAATTAATTGTGATCTAGCAGAGATTAAAATATTAATCATATATGTTATCTATATGGTTTGGAATTGATATAAAGACAATATATGTTAAGGAGTTTTTATATGTATTGCTTTTAAAACCCCAATAATGTCCCGGTTCAATTTAACCCGAACAGTACGAAAGGGTCCAAAAAGTGAACACCACACAAGGGTTAAAAATATGTTTACTAATACGTAGTTTTCCATGAGTTCTCTTGACTGCCTCTGGGGATAAATTTCCAGTTTCTACTGTTTTACACTGGATTTTCTGGTTCTTTATTCCCCCTGTACATGCAATCGGTTTGATGAAAAATCCTATTTGTAAAAATGCGCAATTACAGAGTTCAATTAATAAGAGCGCTGTCAACCACTGACAAAAAATGTATTTGTTCGTCAATAAAGTTAAACTGGGGGGGGTCGACGTCAGAAACGTGGTCATTCTGCCTTAAAGTGGTACCGACATTTTTGGCACATGCGCAGTGTGTTTAATTTAAAGACGTTTTGAAATCTAAATTCGCATTTATGTTGCTAAAAAACATACTTGGACAATATACGTCTTCCCTCTAACCGGAACGTAACAAAGCCTCTGAATTGCGCTGGTATAAACTCCTTACACACAGGTAGTCTTCAGCATTTCTGTGACGGACGTAACGCACGCGTTCATTTGTGAACGCACTATCGAGCACGCGCAGGGCAGAAGCAAGGCGAGACGAAGATGGCGGCTACATCGAGGGAAGCGGCGTGATATGTTGGAGTCGAAGAAGACAGTCGAAATATTAACTGTCAGCGTAGTGTGGAGAAAATGAAAACCATGCCACATTAATACGTTTCTTTGTAGTAATATTAACTATATATATTCTTGTATAGCGTTAAGAGGGAGCGTATATTTCCATTTTAACTGTACAGCAGAAAAACTCACCGGGAGCATGGCTTCTCACAGTAACCAGGTAAAAGTCCTTACTCTGGTGTTAGCCGTACACAGTTTGCGTTATAAGGAATATGAACTCATAGATATCCATTATACCTTGATGTCCGTTTGAAATGTAGCCATTCGGCACAATGTGCCACTATGGTATGTTTATAATTAAGAAACGCTCTTAAAGTAGTGGAATGGTTTATATCCGGAGCGCTTTTCTGTTCATGGAACCTTAGGCGCAGAAACGGCATGCAGCAGGCCCATGGCAGGCTCGGTCATTCATATTTTACAAAGTTGACGAGGTAGTAGATGTACAGATGTCCCCGAGGAGCGAAAGCGTGCCCTGTTATTACTGTTGATTTTTCAACACCCGAAACGCATCAACAAGTGTCATTTACCTCATGCCGACCGTTTTGCTTAATTTTATCTTTTTAACTGTGTTTGGCCCAGCTAGGTCTTCCTGCGGTTTCTAGGCCTAGTTTATTCCAATGCAGCGGTGGGTGAATTTGATATTTGCACTAATAGAAAAAAATGTTCAACCAAAGTAGCACGTCGCTGGTGAACGATCTGTTTATCGCAAAATAATCCCGCGGTTTAAACTCTTTAATTCATTAAGAGTCTACGTTGTCGTTTACAAGACTGTGGATGGTGAGCGATTTCCTATCACATGCCGTGTGGGCCTGTTGAATGGGGGCGGTCTTGTTTCTCGTACTAGAAACTAATTCAAATACCACAGTGACGGGTAAACCACAGGCTAAAGCTCGCCTCATGGTGTTTCATCTAGGTAGTTAGCGAGCTACTGGTTTACTGCACGCCCATTAATAACGTGATTTAAGCGGCAAGCTAATACTTCAAGGTGTTTATGTCTAAACTAGGCCTCTGGGGTTGGGAGCTACCGCTTCTTCGCTGTAACTATAAGGTAGTTTAGCATTGTCAGGAAGGACTTATAGCGATTGTTCATTTGCTTATTGTCAGTTTAAAAGTAGCTCGCTAATGTCGATGCCGTTTAACCCACCATTAAGAATGTTTTGACCGATATTAAGGCCCACAGTTAGCGTAATGTGCTCACCTCGTTTGATCAGTTTTTTGGTTAAATTAATTTTAATAAACACGTCATTCATTTTACGTGTTTTGCCCGTATTTTGAAGTTGCATTAGTTGGAATGCTAATTAAGTTTATTTGAAGGTCTTGAACTCGACCATGCAGTCTAGCAACATCATTAGCTAGTTTGGTGGATAGCGAGTGCAGAAACGTGTAGTAGTTGTCATGCCGGAAACCTGTGACGATTCCTCTATATATATATAATGTATATATTATAAAAAGATATACCCTGTACCCATTGTCTAACGCTAGTGTTCTATATCGTTTAAAACTAAAATGCTTTTAAAAGTGGCTGGTAATTTACGTTTCCACTGTGTGCCATCGTGTAATCCGCTACGAATGTTAAAGCCTCCAGAGGCCTCTTAGTTTTCTTCAATTTTTGTCTTGATTGCAAATACTGTTTTGTACATCTTTAATATGAAGGGCATTTAATTCAGCTGAATCATAGTACGCCGCCCATCCCCCATCGGTGTAACAATGGGAGCCACCTCTCGGTGTTACGCAACATACTAACGCGATTGCACGAAACCCGATAGTGCATGGAATTGCCAAGTTAAGATTAAATCAAAAGCTAATAGTTTCACAGTTGGTCATCAGTGACTTTTAATTGATATCCTAAATATACTTATACTGATGAAAGCACGGCAAGTAGAACTCGCTTCTATAATTCAGAGTAGTTGATGCGTGACTCATTTGTCTTTGACAAGTCGATTCTGTAATTCAAAATGACACTTCCACTTGTTTAAACATCTGTAGAATGTTCCAGTATTCTACACAGAAAAGCGGAGTAACAAGTTAATATATTATCGGTCTCTTTGGTAAACTAGTGCGGTGGCCTTAACTTCCAACTCAGCAGTTTTGTAAACCTGTTATCAATAATAATAATAATAATAAATAATAATGATGATTATTCGATTTTAAAATGAGTGAGTGTATGGTGTGGTGTGCACAAATCACTGTGTGGTGTGTGCCAAGCTGGAACAGCAGTCACAGAAGAGTTGAAAATCGAGTTGCCACCTTTTGTTATTGTGCCCTTTTTATTGAGCCAGTCAACCACAACCTTCATTATTTCTGAAAAATCTGATATGCTGCTGGACATATTTTCCTCTGTGTAAATCTAGTAAACCACTAATAACACTTGGTATATTTCTGGTTGGGGGTTAGGCTAACATCTAGTGATAAAAAATTATGCTAACGTCAGCAGGATGAAGTTTCCCAGGGTTTTGTATCCAGTGCTTTCAGCACTGAAAGGGTTGGAAATGTCAAGATGTTCCACCTTCTGGTCACACTGGATATATTTGGTGCAGATGCCCTATGGGATCGAAAGGATCTTAAGATTGGGGGCACCAACCTATTATTTTGCTGGCTATAGGGGGCACTCTTGCAAACGACTGCGATCTCACCGTTTGACCTTTGGTCCTGGACCGTTGAAGGAGGACTTTTCTCCCTTGTGACGGGCATCTTGGAGGATGTTCTTTATGGCGTTGTAGATATTTATGTGGCCACTTGGCAATGAAGCGGTTGTTACAGTGCATGTTTTGTATCAAATGAAGTCCTCACTTGTGACTCCACCTCCCCTTTGACCCTTTGGGGAACTAGGCACCCTTTTCTCACCGATACCTGACAAGTCGTGGGGGGGGGGCATTTTCATGTGTTTTTCTTTAGTTAATTCTGTGGTCAGTGGAAGCACATGGAGGCAGGCCACTTGGTTATTGAACGCAGTAAAATCGCCAGCTCCACTCAGTATGAGCCACTCCGGCTTAGTCATTGCCGTGACTTTGTCAGCACGGCCTGAAGAGATTCTAAAGATGGATTTTTGCTCATTTGTAGAGGGTATTTGGTATCTACAAATTGTTTGTGACAGTAGTTAGAAGGGGAGGGGGGAAAGTGGGGTGGTGAATTGTCTAGGGTTGCGTGAGGCGGAGTTGGCGGTACAGGATAAAAGGTCTGGTTTGGATCATGTTACTGTCAGCCGAAAGCGGGACCTTGACGAACATTGCTATTTTACACCGATGTATGGCATTGTGTTTATGGGTAGTTTCTGAAGTGTGATCTGATCTTCTGCTGGGGATTACCATGTCTAATCCTGATTTCTCGGTATAGTATGGTGCGGTTGAATGGTCTCCACACCGTTGTGGTTTTTCTATTTTTTAAACCAATACGGTTTTTACGGATGTATTTTGTGTTGATTGACTTTATTGCTTCTATAATCATCTTGTTTTGTAATAAATGATGTGACATTTTAGTGGGTTGAAGTTGTATTTTTGTCTTTTTAAAAAATTTAAGGGTGTTTGCTCTTCATTTTCCGATTTTGTAACCAAATAACTAGTGTTGTGACACCTGCCTTAGGCTCTGTGTTCTAGTGTATTGTGAATGTTTGGTGTTCTCTCTACTGGGAAAAGGGTGGACATGGGCTTGAGTTGAATGTTTAAATCCACCTGCATGCCTGCAGTGGAGTGATGAGCATACCCACACCCAGCCCTAGCCTTGAGGCCCTCATCGGTGTGTCGTGTCTGCAGCCATATTGAGAGAAGTAATCCTCCCCTCAGTGCCAGCATAGGGGGAGCTCAGCGCGGTACGCTTGGCATGCGGTGCCAAAAGCTGCACATGAAAACTCTTTGTGTTGCGAGTCCGCTAGATGGCCGGAGGCCATCGGATTAAGGCACTTTTTGTGGCTAAGTTGCAGTTTCAGCAGTGCTCGCACTTGTTTCCAAAGAATTACATATGCTTGAACTACACACCCGCCCCCCCCTCGCATTGCTTTTCATGTTCTCTTGTACAAATGTGCGAGGGAGGATTATCTGCACGCTTCCTACGTGTTTTTATACCTTTTTGGGGGGGTCTGCTTCCACCCCGTAGAGATGCACCACTGCCACCCTCTCGCCCGTCACCTGACTGCCCACCACCACGGCAAAATAAACGGAACGCAGACATTGTCCAAGACGCAGCTGTATAATGATGGAAGGTGGCCTTATCATCCTCTGTTAACTGAACAGCAATACAGCAGAGGATAATGGCCAAATTAAGGAAAATCTAGGGGGCTTCAAACTAAAGTTGCCCATCTAGTTGCAGTGCAGACTGGCTGTTATGGGTGATTTTGGTTTTTCTTTTGACCTGTTGGGAACAACCCAAAATTTCCTTCTGTAATTTTATCTATGACTACCTGGTGATTTTCTTTACGCAATCTTTAAAGACAAAAATCTCTCATTAAGGGTCTGTGAGCCTTTGTGGATTCTGACTCGGACAGCTTGCGTGAGGGTACAGTGGCAGTAATCCCGGTTTGAGCTTGTGGGATTGGAGATTTTAACTCTTGGTGTGGTTCCAAGTGTTCTAATGACCTTAGTCACCAATGCCCCGGGTGCTGGTTGGGCTGCTGGTTAAGTCTTTACCTGTGCTGCACATTTCCATTAGCCATTACAAGAAATACCTAGGCTCTGTCAAAACAGGATGGTGTAGTCTGCCTGTTCACCCTCCTGTAAGAGTGATGCGTATCCCAACAAACTACAGGTCAACTGGTTTGCGTTGTTAACAATTGACATCCTGAAAATGCATCCATTTGTTGTGTGTGTGTATACGTATATATGTATGTATATATGTGTGTGTTTCAGTTTTACCATATTCTTCTCATGAATGTTCTTCAGGTAGAAAAATTTTCCCCTTGAATTTAGTTTAATTTGCAATGGGGTACGGGATTCGTCTGCAGTAATTGTGTTTGGGATGTATTGTGAAGTTCACACTAATGCATAGGTAATGTGATGGTAGCTGGCTTTAGCAATGCACCCATCCCTACCAACACTTTGGCCTTTTGAGGTTGAGGTCTAAAAGTCCACTAACATTGTTTATGCAGACGAGAAGGCCTTATTTTCCTTGTCTGTTAATGTGCAATAATCACTCAAGCACTTCTCAACCTATCCCACCAGTGCTGGAACAGTGGTGGATGACTCAAACATCTGAAATGGTGTCAAACTGGCGATGCCCCCTCCCCACATAACCAGGACAGAACGTCATCGGTATTTACTTGCTAGCTTCCCCCAGGCCATTCTCAACACTGTCTGACTGCTCAGTTTGAAGACATCCCCTTCCCCGTTTGTTTAAAAACGCCCAGTCTATGCTTCCCGAGTGGCTCAGGTTGTGAGAGAGGGAGAAGAGAAGTGGCACTCGCTTGGCGGAGCACAGCCCAGCCTGAGGGTGGTCTGTTTGAGGAGCCTCTGTCAGCCTTCCTACAACCTGCCTTCCAGGCCTTTCCCTTGGCTGAAGAGGTGCAGAGTGACTGCTTTGGCTCTGTGGCCTGTGGAAGAGGAGGAACGTCTGGGAAGTCTTCTCTTCTGTTCGGTCACTCCCGTTGCCTGAATGCAGAGAGCTTGAATGTTGATCTTTGAGACTTTAAGAGTGCTTTCTATGTCAATTGTCTAGGCCAGACTACTTCACACAGAGTATGCTTTTTGGAGATGGCTAAAGAAGTTTTTATTCATCGTGTTGGAGTACCAGTGAGAAATGATGAAACGGAAAACTAAAACAAATTCCTTAAAGTTGTATTTTAATACTTTTTTTTCTCCTTTTTTCCCAGTACATCTTCGGGGAGTTCAGCCCTGACGAGTTCAATCAGTTTTTTGTGACTCCCCGCTGTTATGTTGAGGTAAAAGAAATCGCGAATGGTTTAGAGTTGCAATTGATATTTACCAGTGGGTCTGTTAATATTTTTTAGTTTTGCTTGCTTTTGACTTGTTAGTAAAAACTACACAACAGAATCTGCTGTTTCCACACCTGTAAAAACACCTGTATTAGAGATAAGATCTAATATGTGTGTGTATATATGTGTGTGTGTGTATGTATGTATATATGTATATGTGTGTGTGTGTGTGTGTGTGTGTGTATATATGTATATGTATGGTGGATCCAGTTAAACGGGAAGCGAGGTGGACGGAAAATTTGTAGACCCTTTCTAGACCCTCGTTTTAAATCTTAAACTCAGACTAATTCAGTTAAAGGCTTCTAAATCCATACAGTTACAAATGGAAAAACCCTTAAGTGAGTAATTTAAAAGTTCTTTACATTAAAATTTGTTTGAATTTAACTTTCATCTTTGTTCCTGTAAGTTTGAAAGGGTATACTAAACTCAATCTGTGATGTTACTGGCTTCTACATGCAACAGTCACTTTCTAATAAATGAAACCAAAATTAGAATCCGTATTATATTAGAAAATGGGTAGCCTTACTGTAATTAAATCTGTGGGTACACTTGTACTGGTTGTATGTGGTAGTTTGTATGTAAAATACATATTTATAGTCTTATTCCTTCACAGCTTCCCCCATTCAACGACAAAATCTCCTGTGTCTCTCAGTCGTCAGGTAAGCAACGTTGTCACAGATTCCCTTTTTAAAAGCAAATGGAGATGGCACAGAAGTATGTTGTCGCACACTGACCATGTCACCACAAGGTGCAGAGACCCGCACACGCGCGCACACGCAGCCTTCCCCCGGCCTTCGTCCTTAAGGCACGGAGACGACCCTAAACACCAGTTGCCAAATGGAGCCGAAGCATTAAGTGAAGAACCTCACCTTAGAGAACTACTCACCGCACCTCACACTCTGCTCACCGTCTCCCGGATCTGCCGCAAAACGGGGGACTTTACTCCTAAACGTTTTAAAGTGTTAAGTCTATTCCGTCGTTCTGCATATTTATCCCAATTTGTATTAATCGTTTAGGAAGTTACTGTACTCCTGCTGTTCCTTTCATTATGGAAACAGTGAGACGGCAGGTTTGCGGTGAGTTTGTGGGTCCTGCCCTCTGGGGCCCCGCCTTTTCTTGCTGCAGACTTCCACCCCAGGTGTAAAACTGGGGGCTTTCTTAACTCTGGCCTTGTTCTCCTCCTCCTTGCCTATGAGGTCTGGGGTTGCATGTTTACGTGCCAGCCAACCTTCAAATACGTCTGCAGCAGTCTTCTGAAAAAGCTGCTTTCCCTTTGGTTACTGATCAATCTGGTGACCAAGAACTGACCCATGTGGGAATGGGAAGGGTGGGTGGGAAATGGAAATATGTTAATTAGGGTCTTCTAACACCAGCTTTTGTGTAATTCTCCTTCTTTTGAAAGGGCTTTTTGTCCCCCATTCTGTAACGTGTATCTGCCTGGCTTTCATCCTTTTTTGTTGTAATTAATACATTTTTAATAAAGGCTAACGGGAGATAGTTCAGTTCATGGGAAATGAATGGCTTGAACTACGAGAAACTTTTCTGACATTTAGTCTCTGCATTTCCCGGGGTCTCTGGTGGCTGGTAACGGGGACTTCCTGGTGTGCTGTCCCGCTCTCTTAATTTGCCTCTGACCCTTTTCTTTAGAGTCAAGTCTGACCTGCATTTACTAACGCTGTCTGCATGTACACCTCTAGTCTGTTAAGTACTACTGACATGTATCAGTGTCAGTATTGATTTTGTAGCATTTGTTAGTGTTGTGGATGCAACCAATTAATGGCTCAATGTTTGCAAACAGTATCTAACATTGATATTTCTCTTAAACGGCTTTTTAAAGTTTTTTCCAAAATGTTTGATTATGAAAAGTTTTTATTGATGGAGCATATGAACCAAATTGTGTGTGTGTGTATATATAAATTGTGTGTGTGCGTGCGTACCGTGTGAATGTGCACTAGCATGGTTTTTGAGCTAACAAGCTTTTGTGCTCCTGCGCAGGAGAAGACTACCAGCGCATTGAGTTTGGTGTAGGCGAGGTCATGGACGTTGAGCCTGTCGGGGCAAGAGATCCCAAGTTCAAAGTATCGAGCACCCTGAACCCACAGGCTCCGGAGTTCATACTTGGCTGTCAGCCTTCGCAGAAGCCCCCGCGGAGTCCCGACGGTGCTGTCCAGGAGTCTGTTGACGGCCCGAGCTCCAAGCAGCCATCCTTGGGCTGCAGCCGGCCGGGTCAGGACCCAGATGGGGCCTCCACTGGCCTTGGACAGCGAGAACGGAAGAAGAAGAAAAAACGACCTCCGGGATACTACAACTACCTGGAGGGTTCTGCCGGTGCTGCGGGGCTGGTGAATGGACACGGCCATGGTAGCCCACACCCTGCCTCAGAGGATGCGGTCGGGGAGGCGGAATTTTCAGGGAGCAGCCCTGGAGATGATGCTCCCACCCCTCTCACTGCTGTGTTGTCTGCCGCTAACGATCAGAGGACTTGTGAAAGCCCTGACGAATCTTCTTTGGACTTCACGAGTGGAGCGGTCTCTTCGTCAGATAGTAACAATGCGGCATCTTCCTCTTCCTCCTCGTCCTCCCATAGCAGTGGGATGGCGGAGGGGGCCAGGACTGCTGAGCAGCGGCCAGAGCCCCCAGTTTCAGGGAGCCCTGACCTGCTGGACAGTGGGAGGCAAAGCCCCAGCCCCACCTCTCCGCCTCCGCACTCGGTGAACGCTGCTTGTATCGATGTTTCTGTAACGCCTAGCGTCCTTGCTGAGGAGGAGGACCGAGATGGTGGGGTGGTGAACGGATTGCCTGAATCGGACGAGTTTGCTAGTGGCGGTGACGATGACGGCGCGCTAAAGGACTCCTCAGAAATGGGGGAGCCGTTACAGCTGTCGGACGCTCCTGACTCAGAGGCCACGCTCCCCCAGGCCGCCCCTGCGGTGAACCCGCCCAAGTCCTGGGCCAGCCTGTTCCACAACTCAAAGCCCCTGCCAGGGGGCCCTCAGGCCTACGTGGAGGTGAAGAACCTGCCGCCGCCGCCGCCGCCGCCACCGGCCGTGGTCACCCTAGTTGCAGCTCAGTCGCCAGAGAGGACGATGGAGGTGAAGGAGGGTCCGGTCCACATGTCTGAGGATCCCATGGCCCCAAAGCTTGCAGGTACTGTGGCCCTCAAACGCCCTCTTCATCCCAGCAAAGTATTTCTGTATGAATTTTGTTCAGTTTATTACTGGTGATTTTTCGTGCTTGCTTAACGATTTTTTCCCCCAAAAGTTCTGGTTATTACTAATTATTCATGCTAAATGCGTATTTAACTGAAATACTTGCTGTTCAAAGTTAATATTTGCTGCTGAAATGTAGCAGGTGTTCCACATGGTGGTGTCATTGTACTTGTTTTCACTGTGCAGTCTGACTTGGGCCGATTGGGTTTTGATTGTTGTGGAGTTACCTGGGAAGGTTTTAGTGAAAAATATGCTTGTTGCATCTTATTCTTGGTCTAAATGAGCTATTGACGTGATGCTTGATTTCAGCTATTGATTTGTGGCATTTGTATGATGGCTTCCACATGAACAGCAGGTGGTGCTAAAACTTGAATAGAAGGCTGTGCTTTGAATCTTTTGCCGTACACATGAACGTATTCCCCACCTTCTCGCTGTCAGTCTTACTGAGAAGTGGGATGTAGCCTCTGCTGGTCAGTGACGTGTGAGCAGCCGTGACCTAATAAAGCTCTCTGAGGTAAACGGAGAAGTGTGCCGATGCACTAAGCTGTTTTAATGACTGTTTTGTGAATGACTTCCTTGGTTTTCCCACTATGATCCAGGAGTTTCCAGTCGACTTCTGGCCAACAGATGCTGACAGACGGGGTCGAAAAAAGGAAATTCCCTTTTTATTAGGGATGAGTAGTGTTTTGTGTTAAACATGATCGCACATACTCTAATATTTTGCTGACCTTTGTCTGAATTGCAAACTTTTCTCGCTATTTAATGATCAATTTGTTCCTGTCTGAATTACGGCATTAATTTTAAGTTTAACGGACAGGGTAGATTGTGGTAGAAGGAATCATTTTCTGTTGAAATTATAGGTCTCGTTGGGATGAATGAAAAAAATGTTATGAAGTCTTTGGTTCAATATTTATGCTGCTGTAATTATTTAAGCCTAAATGGCGTTTGTGCCATATACAGAGCCTCTGGGCTCTTAGGTGGTCATGTTATGATGAGCAATTAGCTTTTTATTGGTTTTGAGTCTGCTTGGGCGACTTGCCGTCTGTAGTGTTTGTGTTGGGAGTCTGTTGAGTATTTACAGTACTAAGTGTAATTTGATCACTTTGTGTAGTCAGCCTTCCTCTTGTCCAATAACTTCCGAAAACTATTTAGCAATGTTCTGATGGTGACTGCGATCTCCTCGTTACTGATCTGTCAGCCTCCTTTCCTAGGTGTGGCGCAGTCTCTCCTTACTGTGACACATGCTTCACGCGTGACGTCACAAGATGAAGCGTTGGGACAGGGAAACATTTCTCACCAACAACAAAAACGTGACCGATTTCCTTTTCTGGTTAACTTTCATGTGGAGATGGTTAAACTACATGAAATTTAACTTTTACTTGGCTGATGATGGTTAGAGCAAGGTCTGTTTTAGCAGTTTTAGACTGTGTGAATGCCGACATTGACCTTGTTTCTACGTCCACAGAACTGATCGAGGATGTGAAGTTGGTACACAAACCTGTGTCACTGCAGCCAAGAGGACTGATCAACAAGGGAAACTGGTGCTACATCAATGCTGTATCCTGTTCATTGACAGTGTAGCCCTTGGTCTAGTTGGCCTGAATGTTGTTGATGTAGGTTTGCATTACTGCCAGCCACTATATATATATTAGTTAATGTATTCTGTCTTTGTAATAAAACGGTCTAGGAATGGGTTCGTTTAGCACTGGGAAAGTGGATATGGCAGCTCGCCAGGGAATGTCTACTTCCATTAACGCGTTGATCCTTGACCCCATCCTTGCCGTAAGACCCTCCAAGCTTTGATCGCTTGCCCACCCATGTACCACCTTATGAAATCAATTCCCATGCTGAACGAGATACAGAGGCCATGCACCTCCACTCCCATGATCGATAACTTGTAAGTATCCAGACTGCGTGTGACGTTCCTTTAGAGCGTTTTTTTTTCTTCCTGGGAGTAATGACCACTGCAATATGAAGCACCGGATTCACAAGTGCATCTGTCTATGCGTGTGTGTGTGTGTACGCTTCTCTTGAGCTATGAAAAATCAGTAGTGCTGGCGTTTTACGCCGTAGTAGTCTACAATTCTTGGATAAATATAGTTTATCAAGACTGAGGCACAGAAAGATCTTTTTTTTATTTTTTTATTGTAACTTAATACAATTCCAGATGTTTTGAGTTTAAAACATGTGAGTTGACTCTGTTCTTTCCCCTTCAGTGTTCGTCTTGTAAATGAGTTCAGCAACATGCCTGTGCCGTCGAAACAAAAACAGCAAGGTCAGCCCCTTGACTACCTGTAACGTTTAGCGATAGTGTTCCTTAACCTTTGGGTCCTTAAACTGTATACGTTCAAAGCTTTCAAATATATTTTTTAATCCCTTTGTGTAGCTGGTGACAAGATTGTGAAAGACATACGACCAGGCGTTGCTTTCGAACCCAACTACATCTACAAACTTCTCACAGTCATCAAATCCAGTCTTTCTGAGAAGGTAAACCACCACACAACTCTCGTAAGTTTACAGAGCTATATGATTATTTTTCTATCCGTGTCGGGAGACAAAAATTTTGTGATTCTTGGCCCTTAACTATTTGTGGGAAGCATGTAAAATATACATTTTCTCCCTTCAGAATGTACAGTTGGCAAATGTTCTGCTGTTGAGTTCTAGAACTAAGCTGAACAATTGTGGCATGTGCCAACACCTTGGTTTTCTCCCACTTCCTACAGGAATTCACCCTGTCAGTCCTCATGCCTAAGACGGGGTTCCTTTTGTACACGAGTTCAAACAGTTTGTACTTGCTTGCACAGGGTGTCCAAGTCGGCTGTAGTCATTAAGTTCAGGCGGTCTGTGTTCTCCTCCGCCTGCCCTGTGTTGGAGGATGCTCTTCCCTGGCAGTCCAATCTAATCGGTGGGGTGATGTTCATATCTCAGGGCCGACAGGAGGATGCGGAGGAGTACTTGGGCTTCATCCTTAACGGCCTGCACGAGGAAATGCTGGCACTGAAAAAGCTTCTGTCGCCACAGGACGAAAGTGAGATGCACAATGTGCTGAAACAATTCCCCCCTGATTTAGCCCACTTTTGTCAAGTTCATGTTGTATATGAATGGAATGGGGAGATGCGTTAGCAGGCAGGAGGCAAAGGTTAAGTTGACAAACCTTAACCAGTGTGTGTGGGTTTTTTAGGATCATCTTTTGACAGCCAACGGTGTATTGTGGCTCAGCATGAACTGTAATGCCATTAAGATGCCCTTTCATGTCCTCACGAACAGAAGTGGCCTCCCAGAATGGGGAAGAGGTCGGGTCCGGCGGAGACGAGGAAGGCAGCGAGGACGAATGGGAGCAGGTTGGGCCTCGCAACAAGACGTCCGTGACTCGGCAGGCAGACTTCATCCGCACACCCATCACCGACATATTTGGAGGACACATCAGGTAGGGAGAAACTGGATTTAAAAAAACATAACATTGACACGTGCTCTGTGGCGGCTCGATTCCTGTTAAGTCAAGAAAAAAAACCCTGTTGCCAGTGGCAACCTGGCCATCTTTGTGACAGAATGGACAGACACCTGACTTCATGTGTACCAAAGGCAGTCGCTGCCTCCTCCCAGAACGCAATTTGTTCAGCAGAGCTATGAAATTGGCACCGGCAGTGACCCGAACCTTCTTTTCTTTGGCACCCCGGCCGGGTCTTGGTGTGATGACGGGTGGAAAAACAGTGCCATCTTTATGCGCCATCGCAAACAGCCTTGCCATCAGCTTTCCTTTCTCTGTCCCCTCTAGCACGCCTCTCTTAAAAATAAATATCCACCGCTTGTGCGTTGAAGCGGTCCTGGTGTGGGGCAGGGACCAAAATAAACCAGGCCAGAACACGAGGGCCTGTGGTAGAGTGCCTATGAAGCCCAACCACCCACTCTCTTCTGAGGTTTTAGCCTGCCACTCTACGTCAGACTGGCTACTAATTGACAGAAGCATTTGAAAGTCTTGAATCTAAATATCCTTTCACTTTAATCCCTTGGGGTTAGGTTGTTGAAGGTCACATTGTCGCTCTCGGAGCACATACTCTCTTCAGACCTGGCCAAGGCCCATAGTCACCGGAATCCAAGAAAGTGGTTTGGCTCAGGATCGTTTGAGTTGTGCTGGAAAGATTTTACATGATTATTTTAGCCTTCAATTCCTCTTTGCCAGCAGAATTGTGTGCCTGTTCTTTAACTATTAAACACTATTTAAACTGTTGCTCATTATGCATTAATTGAGAGTATCAGGGAAAGGATATGGTGAATGTAGTTATATTTTCATTGTAGACATTGCAGTCAGTCAATCATTAGTATTAGATCTAATGGTAAGAGCACCCAGTTTGGAAGTTTAGTGTCATTCAATGTGATTGGCAACATCGTGTTATTAAATTGTCGGTCTTAGGCTGTAGTGAAAGTTCCAGAAGACTTATTGCCATTTGTCTTCACTCAAAATGTTACTTTTTATTTAATATATCGTATTTACTTCTCACCCCATTTACTATACTGTTGTTTCAAACCCTTTTGGAAAAGCGCTGTGGTAAATGTAACCTTGACTCACTCTTGCCCCCTGCAGGTCGGTGGTGTACCAGCAGAGTTCAAAGGAGTCGGCCACGCTGCAGCCCTTCTTCACCCTGCAGCTGGACATCCAGTCGGAGAAGATCCGCACCCTGCAGGAGGCCCTGGAGACGCTGGTGGCCCGGGAGTCGGTTCAGGGTTACACCACTAAGAGCAAGCAGGAGGTGGGGCGGTGTGTCACACCAGCTGTGTTGTGGAAATAGCTTCCAAACATAGAGGTTTTTCCCCCTTTTGAGAGTTTAGTTGCTGTGATTTATCAAGCTATTAAACTAGACTAAGTCATAAGAAATGGATTCTTAGTTCCTCCTAAACATCTAAATGCAGGAAAAAATCCAAAGAAGTTTGCAATTTAGTCTTGAAATTGAAGTGGTCAGACTTTGGGGTTATTTGTAAATGTTATTTTTCTTTCATTTCCCCAACTGGAGAGCGTTTGATGCTCAGTACAATATGTTTTTTATTTTTTTATTTTTTCCTGACTCCTTGCTTGTTTGGAATAAGTGGTCAGAGCATCTGGAATATTATTTTCCTTGTCCGTTGCTTTAAATGCAAAAGGCCCCTAAGGGAAATTGCGTTAGTGTTTTGATGAAGACACTGCATTGTTTATGGTACATGTCCTCGGCGATCACAGTGAAGAGGGCGTTCTGGTGTTCCACGCTGAAACTCTGGCTGTTGCATTTTAATGTGTTTGGGCTGCAGATGTTGCCAGCGGGCTCCTTTTTGTTTTACAATTTTGTGAGAGCTAGTTATAGCACTTACAAACCCGCTAATAGGTGGCGACGCTATTGTGTGAAATGATTTATCTACTCCTACGTTTTTCTGTCTTATGTATATTTTGTGCGCGCGCCATTTTTCACTGAGTTTCTTTATTCATTAGGGGAGTTATTGATTGTTTACTAGGTCTTAAAGTGCTCTTTCTTTCAAGGCAATCTCTACATTTCCTGCGAGGCAGTATTGTAATATTGTTTTGGTGTAAAATAAGGTTGTAGATTCGTACGGTTGGTTGGGAACACTAGTGCACTAAACATGCTGTCTCGTTCCCGTTTTCAGATTGAGATCTGTCGGAGAGTTACTCTAGAAGAACTCCCCCCTGTGCTGGTCCTCCACCTTAAGAGGTTTGTGTTTGAGAAGACCGGAGGTTGCCAGAAGCTGGTCAAAAATATTGATTACCCTGTGGACCTGGAGATAAGCAAAGGTACGCACTCCCAATCATCGTGAACCTTAATCACCGGGTTACTACAGTAACGATCAAGCTGTGCGTGTTAAAACTCCACTCTGTTTTGAGTGGCTGTTACTTCTCAAAGAATGTATTGCCTACAAATGACTTTGCGTTTATTTATTTTCAATAGCTTAACATTATTCGGGTTTTGTTTTGTATTGAGTGGGATAGGATTTTGGTATGCATCTTGGTGCTGGAGTAAAGTAAGGCAGTACAAAGAGCCGGTAAGGAGGTCGTGAGGGCAGTCTGAGGTCTTCACGCCCCTTCGGGCGCAGGCACTCTGGGAACAGGCGGCAGTTCAGTTTGGGTGTTAGACACTTCATCTTGATCTGATGACGGTTTGGGAATCTGACTCCATTGGCGATTGGTTTAATAAATATACATTACTTTTTTGTTCTATTTTGTTTTTCATGGTGATGGCCTGAATGCCCTAGTTTGATTTGTGTGTGTTAATCTATTGATGAATGGTGTTTCAGATCTTCTATCGCCTGGTGTTAGGAGCAAGATTTTCAAAGGCCAAAGAACCTACAGGCTCTTTGCAGGTATGTCACCTTTACAATGTTATACTTTTTTTTAATGATCAGAGTTGTAGGAATTTTGTCGTTGGATTAGAAAGACAAAACCAATTATCAGCTGCCTCTGTATACCTCTGCCTCTATATACAGCCGCTTGTATATAGCAGGGCCTCTGAGCAACAAAAAGGCTCAGCCACACACGCACACATGCTGATACTGATAAGAAGTTGGATGGTCAGTCACTACCAGTTGGGTCTGAATCGTGAGTTCAGCCCAAGTTGGCGTCTGGGAGCAGTGAAAGCCAAACGGGACACGAAGTCTGTGGATTAAGTCTTTATTCTAAACAGTTTGTTGTGGCCTGTAGTGAAACATGTCTGATGTGTTTTTAGGGTTTTACCAAGTCAGTCTAAATTTATACTCCCCCAGTATTTGCGGTTTGTTTCTAAATCTTTTTGTAATGGCTTCTGAAATGAAACTCAATTACATCACACACTTGCATGTTCTTTAAGGATGTCCACCCTCATCCTGCTTCAAGGTAGTTCTTCGGTTACCTTACAAGAATTTGATAGAAACATCTCTTAATTTCTAAATTAAAAAAAAAAAGAATAGTATTTAAGTGACATTTATCTAGGATCAGGTTTTTTCCCTTGGAATTTTGCATTGATATAATTGCCTTTAAGAAAGTTGGGGGGTAGAGGGAATTGTGGAATGGAATACATTTGAAATATGGAAAAGTTCAGTAAGACTAGATTCTGGAATTGTGCTCAGCAGGCTCAAACGGTGTAGTGTTAGAGCTCACGGTTCTTGAGCTTGATCTCCATGACAACCGAACCAGTCGTGACATGCTGTCATTTTCACCATCCTGCCTTTATTACCCAGCTCTTCACTTACACTGGGGTGCCAGTGGAAACTGATGATTCATAAAGCCCATTTTTGGTAGAGGTGGGCCAAAGTGCTCATTCGGAGAGGAGCGCTCTACTGTGAAATTCTCTTTTCGACTGTATCCCTTGAGATGAACATCAGAAAAGACCCCGCTGGTGCGAACTATTTCCATGTGTCCGCTGAGGGTGAAGTTATCCCAAAAAGGCAAAGAAGGATCAGAACCCCCAATGGCCCAGTAAGATGTTTAAACACACTGGGGGTGCATGAGGCCAAGTTCTGTTTTGGTTTCTTGAGGGTACAGCAAATCTGTGGTGACTCCAACTTTGCAAGCATCATCCTTGAACACTTGTATATTTGATCAGAAAGAAACCAGTTATTTTTCACTAATTTCTATTTCATTGTCTTATTTGGTGCCCAGGATATTTTTTCACACAAAAAATGACTAAATTTGAAAACCTCCACATTTATTTATTTGCCAAGACTTACAGGTTCAAGGTGTATTTGGGAAACCCCAACGCATAAAGGATAGTTAAGTCTTAATATTTAACATGTATTGATACGATTTCCCTTCTCTCTTACTTATTGATCAGTTACATATATCTTGTATGCGCTAAAGTTCTCGTTACTTAACCTGTGTTCAGGTTTTCAGTTTCATTAAAACGCAGACTATCGAGGCCAGAGATGCGTTCGGTCAGACACACGGCTTGGAAGTTAAACACAAAAACTGTGTAATTTCCATTGTGGCAGTCTGCATCTTTCTGGTCTCAGTGAACCTGTTGCAGTTTATTTATTTATTCTTCAGTCATACCCAAACAGGCATTACTCTGTAAGATGAGCCATGTTTCCTTTGTTAGTTGTACACCCCTCCCCGCTGGCCTTGTGGCAATATCCAGAACACATCTGATCTGTCGGAGGAGTCTTAACTTGTAGTATGGTGGTGATTTGGGTTATTGAACTGACTCGCTGTGTAGCGTCGCCTCACGGCCCGTTTCTAATTTATCCTCGTTAGAAGGGAAGTGCCTCTTGTGAAATATTGTGCTTTATGTGGTGATCTCCCTAGCTGAAGAACAAACTGTCAAGAGTAAAGGATTGCTCAATTTTCACTTCAATCCGGGACAGAGATTAAACTGAGCTGTCATTGTTTTATGTGGTATGGTATGTTTTGAGCAGACCTGAACATTTAGCACCTTAACAGAAAGACCTTATTAAGCTGCTCCGCCCCTTCACGTTCCTGCGTGGGCCCCCTGTCAGAACTGCGCTGTTGAACTCTGCATGCTACCCTTCTGTCCAGGCTTCCTTAGACTTTCACACAACTGGTACAGACGAGGTAGTGGGGGCCCCAAAATAGTTTTCCTTGCCCTCGCATGGGTGGGACCATGGTGCTGGTGACCTGGTCAATTTGGAAGTCACGGTTTCCCCTCATGTTTCCATTTCACTCCCCTCTGCAGTTGTGTACCATCACGGGACCAGTGCCACCGGCGGACACTACACCACGGATGTCTTCCACATCGGCCTGAACGGCTGGCTGCGCATCGATGACCAGGCGGTGAAGGTCATCAACCAGTACCAGGTGGTGAAGCAGGCCCCCGAGCGCACCGCTTACCTGCTGTACTACCGCCGCGTCGACCTGCTGTAGGGCGGGCCCCCTCCCACCAGGACACTGCCCGACGACTTTTCTTCCTCCTCCTCCTCCCCCCTCGACATCCCCGCCCCCCTGCTTTTCCCTGAGTCGGCTCATCCAACATCGCCTTTATCCCATTTTTCTTGCTTTGGACGAAGACGGAAAAGACACACTGAGCGCTCACCCGATGCAGCTTCCTCTTGTGTGTGCAGTGCCGCCCGCCACAGTGTTTTGAGACTGTGGGGATAAGGAGGACAGAAGGACTGCGAGAGTGACTCATGGCTGAGACTCGGTCCTTTGCCCCTGCCCTCCCTGTAAGGGCTGTTCCAGATAAGGCTGTGGTTGTGGGACTGCTGGAAGTGTCTCCCCCCCCCCCCCCCCCCCCTTTAAATGTACTTGTTTTTTCCCTTAAGAAAACAACTGAGAGAAGTCATACTGTTTTGCCTTTTTAGCAGAGGGGTGTTGTTGGTCTGGTGAATTTGCAGTAAGTCCTATGCCTGTTAAGATTCGCCTAGAAACTATTAAGGGCCCTACACCAGCAAATGGAAGAAAGTGTGTAGATCTTAATGTATGCGTCTTAGTTTTCTTAACTCCTGGGGTGGGGGACCCCTGTCTTTACCCCCACCCAGTTTTTCCTCCTCCTCACCACTTCCTCACCTACACTTTACAGATGCTTTTAAATCTAGGCAACACTTGAGCCATCAATAGGACGCAATGAGACACTACTGTGTGTGAAACTAAAATTGCTCCTTTAATTTCTTTGTTTGCGAGAACCTGAGTGGTTAATGGGTGTAGAATTAGATTAAAGAATATCTAAATAAAAAAAATTAAAATGCGCTTTAGACTTAAATTAAAGGCTTCTGTGCACGTGAATTTTAAAAACTATCAAAAAATGGGGGTGTGCAGATTTCTTTGTAGTTAATATGAAATAAATATGAAGCTGGTTGATGGTCACTTTATCCTGGGGAGTTGACATGCTAATAATGCTGCTTTCCTTGTAAACACGCTGGAGAAACGCCAATGAAGACGGTCCATCACAAATCTAATGCCTTCTGCTCATTTAAGGACTCCGTTGTCCTTTGCTGCCAGTGTTCATACTGTACAGTGATCCCCCTACCCCAACAAAAACTCCTCCCCAGGGTACTTCATCTTTCAGTCAGGTATCTTTGCTCCTGAAACCTTGCTAAAGTCCAGTGATGAAAATGCACAAAAGAAAATCATGTTGACGCTTTATTACCAGTACCTAGCCTACCTGTTAATATAGATTTTTATGGTCATTTGAGTCTGGTGTAAGACCAAAATGTTTTGACCCCCTTTATTGCAGATGGTCTTCGCCCAAAATTTTAACTGAATTCAGAAGCTAAAGCACATAATTAAAATTGTATTGGTACTTGGGGTGATACTATAAAATTTTATCCTTGCGCAATTTAAATGCCAAATTATCAGTGTTAGTGCGCAAATTGACAGACTGCTGTAGACAGTTTTATAAAGCTTGATTTATTTTTTCCGAACAATTGCCAGAAGTCAGCATTTATCCCTCTACCATTTATACATACAATACGAACTGCAGTTGATAATTGCGTTTCACACATAGATGTTTGTATGTCCCCGATAGTC